>CASHTC010001194.1:201706-206706 GCA_949357725.1 Hyperoplus immaculatus
AGATCCCGCCTCTACGCACAGCTGACCAACCAGGGCTAGCAGACAGACACACAGACAGACGGACAGACAGACACACACACACACACACACACACACACACACACACACACACACACACACACACACACCCACCCACACACACACACCAAGCCCCAACCTCAGCGATTTTTACCAGCATCCAATAAGGAAGTGACCACATCTGTAGTAACCAGGAAGTGCCACTGGGGGTGGCGCCAAGACTGAGCCATCTCTCATTGACTCCAATGTTAAACAGGCCGTTTTCACAGCTTTATTAAACCTATTTACAGCCTGGGCCACGAAACCATTTTAGTCTGTATGTTTAGGTCATATCTCCATGACAACACTGAGGGGGGTGACTTTCTTTATACCGGGCTAGTTTCTATTCTATTGGAGGTTAAAATATATGAATAATTAGGGGCGCGGCCTCTTGAGTGACAGCTCTGCGCCCGTTGTCCCTCACTTTGCCTCGGAGGTATACGTCAGCTATCTCCCTCCCCCCCGACGTCACATCAACGGCCTTTTTCGGTAAGAGGAAATGAGTCAAACTCTGACAAGATGGCGACGCGCATAGGCCAGGGGGATTGGATGCAGTTGGAATAACTTTTTTTTATATACTATCTATGAATTTTGATTCTTTAATAATCATTTATACAAACTGTTGAGAGTTTAGTTTCTATCTTAACGTCATTAATTTAAAACTAAAGTCATAGAGTAAATGTTGCAGCAGCTCTATTAAAGGTGGAGTCAGTGTAGAGCGTGTCAGGGAGGGACCAAAGAGAACAAGTGGAGCGGTTGAGGTATTTGGATTCAAATCTCTATCCCAACTGCCATTTTCTCCCCAAATCCTCCACCCCAGCTTTAAAGATGGAGTCAGTGACTCTGGAGAACGCTTGTTGTCAAAATCACTTTTTATCAAAATCAGTGAATATCTCCTCTTGATCCACTACCTGTCTGTACTGAGTGAATATCTCCTCATGATCCACTACCTGTCTGTACTGAGTGAATATCTCCTCATGATCCACTACCTGTCTGTACTGTGTGTGTGTTAATACACAGCCTAGGCTCTGTAAAGTGGTATGTAATCAAAGGGGGACCATCGTAGCTAGCCATCTGCCCGTTTTTCAGTAAAAACACAGTAGACTACGTGCAGGTATTTTTATTTTTTATTTTTTTAAACCTTTATATTCTACAGGTAAATCCTATTGAGACCAAAGACTCTTTATCAAGGGAGACCTGTTCCCATTCCCACGTTACCATTCACACACACATTCATACACCGATAGCAGCAGGCTAACTATTGACATTCACACGAGGCAAGGTGGGTGAAGTGTCTTGCCCAAGGACACAACAACCATGACACAGGTGGCAGGGCGGGGATCGAACCTCCAACCCTCTGATCATTGGCCGACCCGCTCTACCAACTGAGTCACAGTCGCCCCGTGGAGATAATGATTGATTTTGACAACAAGCGTTCTCCAGAATCACTGACTGCACCTTTAAACCTGGCTGGTACAAACCTTATATCTGCCTCTGTAGCGCCACCATCAGGCCCATGTGTTAACCTGTCCATCATGTAGCTGCTAACGCGGCTAGGTCTGAACTTGTTACTTTTTCATCACGTTCTTAATGTTTTAAACTTGTTAATATCTAATGTTTAGAGAGTAACACTGTTTCTCTGTAACACATACAGTCCCCTACAATAGTATTAGAACGGTGAGGCCAATTCATTTATTTCTGCTGTAGACAGGAAACATTTGGGTTTGACACCAAAATATGAATATGAGACAATAGATCAACATTTCAGCTTTCATTTCCAGGTATTCACATCTGGATCTGATACACAACTGAGAAGATATCATTATTTGTAAAGGAACACCACATTTTAAGGTGAGCAAAAGTATTAACTAACCCAAATGTTTCCAGTCCACAGTAAAAATAAAGGAATTGGCCTCACGGTTTCAATACTTCTGTAGGGGACTGTAAGTGTTGTATGTAATGTTCGTAGCCTATTCCATGTCACATTCACAGTGTGTTCTAGTGGTTTTAACCTGAAGTCGGTGAGTTCTTAGAGGATGAAACTATTGTTATTGTAACAGAATATTTTCAGACAATAAACGTTAATGTTTGATTTCTGTCTTCTTCACACTGTGTCTAATCAAATCAAATCAAATCAAATCAAATCAAATCAGTTTTATTTGTATAGCCCAAAATCACAAATACATTTGTCTCAGTGGGCTTTACATTCCATACAATATGACACAATATGATACCCTGCCCTTACACCCTTAGCTCGGCTGAGAAAAAACTCCCAGTAAAAACCCCTTTACCGGGATTAAAAAAAAATGTTTGAAGAAATCTCAGGGAGAGTGGACAGAGTAAGGGATCCCTCTCCCAGGACGGACATGCTGCAATAGATGTCATAAGTAGAGAAAAATCACGAAGGAGTTTGATCATTGACCAGGTGATTACATGGTAATACTAAAGTAAAGTGTGAATAGTGTGGATGCAGGAAGACTTCAGATGCTGCCAGAGGATCCACACCGTCTCGTTTCATGTCGGTAAGTTAGTAAAATGTATTTATACAGCGCTTCTCACAGACAGGGTCAGAAAGGGCTTTAAAATGTAGAAGCAGAGTAAGATACCAGTCAATACGTCTAAGATAAAAATAATTATAAAACACAACAGATGAAATCAGCAACATATTATAGACAGAAGTTACCCAAGAGCTGAACTTGTGTTAAAGGACAATTTGTCATGTTTTACAATCCGCCTGCCGCCATGTTTCTACAGCAGCACAGAACAGACACACTGTGGCTGTGTTCGGAACGCCATACTAGCGTCCTCCCTCCTACATACTCACCATCTATATACTGCATACTGTCTACTCAAAGATCCATTGTGTATGCGAGGTGCGTCGAAACCTTTTCAGTTGAAGTATACTCAAGCCATGAAGAATTTCTTCTTCTTCTTATAAGACTCCGGCCGTTTAGATGCTGTTTAGCGTATAACCGCCCTCCACAGGTTAGATATAGAACTAGATTTTTACATACAGTTCTGTGTTGTGCAGGAAATGCAGAATTGTAAATAAAGAATTTAAAAAAAAACCTTCCTTGTCGTTTGAAAAGACGCAATGCATTGTGGGGCGGTTGAGTATGAAAAGTATCCAATCGATCCATACCCAAAATCTTCCCGGAAGTTAGTACTCATCCGGGAATTTCTCACATACCCAAACTCGCATACCCAACCGTCACATACTCAAATTGAAGTCAAAATGAGTATGAGTAGGACGTTAGTATGAGTAGGACGTTAGTATGGCTTTCCGAACACAGCCTTGACTTTTACAATCTCTCCACCAGATGGCGCTCAGTACTCAGATGTTACACACTGTAGCTTTAATACTCAAATAGATAAACTGTCCCTGCGTTCCAAATCTCCTCCTCTTTCTTCTTTCTATTCTACATACTACATCCGACCATAAACATAATCTAGTTAGGATGCAGTAGGCATACTATTGGGACATACTTTAACTTATTTATTTCATCATAACATGGCTCCTTGATCTTGCCTCTTGCTTATATATTAGCTCTAACATCTATCCTGCCACTGTGTGTATTAGTAGCCTACTAACATCTATCCAGCCACTGTGTGTTTTAGTAGCCTACTAACATCTATCCAGCCACTGTGTGTTCTATCCTGCCACTGTGTGTATTAGCTCTAGCACTAATATCTATCCAGCCATAATGTGCTTAACGAACTCAGTGTACTTGATATTTCCCCTGCTAGATGATTCCTCACACAGAACTGGCTTAAAAACATGAGAACATCAGGCAAATTAGGGACAATTTTCAATTCTTTATTAGTAAAATATAAGAGAATACATCATAACAAGAGTCACATCTATCCGGCCACTATGCGTTTTAGTAGCCTACTAACATCTCATCTATCCGGCCATAATGTGTTTTAGTAGCCTACTAACATCTATCCGGCCACTATGCGTTTTAGTAGCCTACTAACAGCTATCCGGCCATAATGTGTTTTAGTAGCCTACTAACATCTATCCGGCCACTATGCGTTTTAGTAGCCTACTAACATCTATCCGGCCACTATGTGTTTTAGTAGCCTACTAACAGCTATCCGGCCACTATGTGTTTTAGTAGCCTACTAACAGCTATCCGGCCATAATGTGTTTTAGTAGCCTACTAACAGCTATCCGGCCATAATGTGTTTTAGTAGCCTACTAACATCTATCCAGCCATAATGTGTTTTAGTAGCCTACTAACAGCTATCCGGCCATAATGTGTTTTAGTAGCCTACTAACATCTATCCGGCCACTATGCGTTTTAGTAGCCTACTAACATCTATCCGGCCATAATGTGCTTAACGAACTCGGTGTAGTTGATGTGCCCCTCTGCGTCCTCCTGTCCCACCATCAGCTGGTCGACCTGCACCTCAGACAGCTTCTCCCCCAGAGTGGACAGGACATGACGCAGCTCTGCTCCCATCACCGTCCCATTCCCCTCCTTATCAAACACACGCAAGCCTGAGGGACAGACAGGTTATTATAGAGACAGACAGGCAGGCAGACAGGCGGGCAGACAGACAGACAGACAGACAGACAGACAGAACATCACTGTACCATTACCCATTTTCAGCATTTTTTCGCATCCTAGGTGTGTGTGCGTGCGTGCGTGCCCTTCTTGCCTGTCTGTGTGTCTGTGTGTCTGTCTGTCTGTCTGTCTGTCTGTCTGTGTGTGTGTCTCTGTGTGTCTCTGTGTGAGTTTGCGTGCGCGTATGTGTGTGTGTGTGTGTCTGTCTGTCTGTCTGTCTGTGTCTGTCTCTGTCTCTGTGTGTCTTTCTATGTTTCTATGTCTATGTAAGGTTCCCGTCTGTGTGTGTGTGTGTGTGTGTGTGTGTGTGTGTGTCTGTCTCTGTGTGTGTGTGTCTGTCTGTGTGTGTGTGTCTGTCTCTGTGTGTGTGTG
>CASHTC010001194.1:214206-215820 GCA_949357725.1 Hyperoplus immaculatus
AACCCAATGCATCGTGGTCCTTTAAACCCGATGCATCGTGGTCCTTTAAACCCAATGCATCGTGGTCCTTTAAACCCGATGCATCGTGGTCCTCTAAACCCAATGCATCGTGGTCCTTTAAACCCAATGCATCGTGGTCCTCTAAACCAATGCATTGTGGTCCTCTAAACCCAATGCATCGTGGTCCTTTAAACCCAATGCATCGTGGTCCTCTAAACCCAATGCATCGTGGTCCTCTAAACCCAATGCGTTGTGGGTATTCTGACCTTGTCGTGGAAGCTGAGTGCCTGGTGCACGTCCTCGGGGGAATCCCTCCACGATGAAACCTGAGACGTCCTGAGGTCCAACCAGCTGCTGCTTCAGCTGGGACACCGCCTCCTCCTGGGGGGGGGGACAGAGAGGGGGGGGGTTAGTGAGGGAGACAGCCTCCTCCTGGCGGGGACAGAGGGGGGGGGGGGGGGGGGGGGGGTTAGTGAGGGAGACAGCCTCCTCCTGGGGGGGGGACAGAGAGGGGGGGGGGGTTAGTGAGGGAGACAGCCTCCTCCTGGGGGGACAGAGAGGGGGGGGGGTTAGTGAGGGAGACAGCCTCCTCCTGGGGGGGGACAGAGAGGGGGGGGGTTAGTGAGGGAGACAGCCTCCTCCTGGCGGGGGACAGAGGGACAGAGGGGGGGGGGTTAGTGAGGGAGACAGCCTCCTCCTGGGGAGGGACAGAGAGGGGGGGGGGGGGTTAGTGAGGGAGACAGCCTCCTCCTGGGGGGACAGAGAGGGGGGGGGGGTTAGTGAGGGAGACAGCCTCCTCCTGGGGGGGGACAGAGGGGGGGGGGGGGGATAGTGAGGGAGACCAGACAGCCTCCTCCTGGGGGGGACAGAGAGAGGGGGGGGGGGGGGTTAGTGAGGGAGACAGCCTCCTCCTGGGGGGGACAGAGGGGGGGGGGGGGGGTTAGTGAGGGAGACAGCCTCCTCCTGGGGGGGGACAGAGAGGGGGGGGGGGTTAGTGAGGGAGACAGCCTCCTCCTGGGGGGGGACAGAGGGGACAGAGAGGGGGGGGGTTAGTGAGGGAGACAGCCTCCTCCTGGGGGGGACAGAGGGACAGAGGGGGGGGGGGGGGTTAGTGAGGGAGACAGCCTCCTCCTGGGGGGGGACAGAGGGACAGAGGGGGGGGGGTTAGTGAGGGAGACAGCCTCCTCCTGGGGGGGACAGAGGGACAGAGAGGGGGGGTTAGTGAGGGAGACAGCCTCCCTCCTGGGGGGGGACAGAGGGACAGAGGGGGGGGGGGGTTAGTGAGGGAGACAGCCTCCTCCTGGGGGGGGACAGAAGGGGGGGTTAGTGAGGGAGACAGCCTCCTCCTGGGGGGACAGAGGGGGGGGGTTAGTGAGGAGACAGCCTCCTCCCTGGGGGGACAGAGGGGGGGGTTAGTGAGGGAGACAGCCCCTCCTGGGGGGGGGACCAGAGGGCAGAGGGGGGGGGTTAGTGAGGGAGACAGCCTCCTCCTGGGGGGGACAGAGGGACAGAGGGGGGGGGGGGGGGTTAGTGAGGGAGACAGGCCTCCTCCTGGGGGGGGACAGAGGGACAGAGGGGGGGGGGGGTTAGTGAGGGAGACAGCCTCCTCCTGGG
>CASHTC010001194.1:233520-236020 GCA_949357725.1 Hyperoplus immaculatus
CCACGGTCCTGGCCTCCTTAGCATCGGTGACCGAATCTGTCGATAGCCTGACAGCTGCGCTGAACTCAACCCTCTCTACCCTCCTGGATTCTGTGGCACCTCTCTCTACAAAAACCAGACGAACGATGAGGGTTTTTCCCTGGTTTACTGACCACACTCGAGCTCTGAAAAAGGACTGTAGGAGATTCGAACATGGATGGAGAAAATCAAAACAAGAGTCCACCTACCGGCCTTGGAGAGATAGTGTCTCAAGCTACAAGCGTGCTCTAATTGTAGCAAAGAAGGCCTATTACTCTTCTCTTATTACTAAGAATAAGAGTAATCCAAAAATTTTATTTGACACTGTTGCCAAACTTACAAAAAAACCGCAATCATCAAATCGCTCAATCCATTCTGCGCAAAATTTTATTGACTATTTTGATAGTAAAATTACCAATATTAGAAACCAAATCAGTTCCTTTGGTTCAACGATTTGCACGATACCTGCGTGTAAGCGTAATATCGGTTTACTTAATAACTTTGAGTCTGTTCCGTATGAAGAACTGACTCAAATAGTCAAAAACTCAAAACCAACGACCTGCCTTCTTGATCCCTTGCCTGCCAAATTGTTCAAAGAACTCTGGCAAACCCTGGGTCCTACAATACATGATATTGTCAACCTTTCATTAATGACTGGTACTGTTCCCACTTCCTTTAAGGCTGCTGTGGTGAAACCCCTCCTCAAGAAACCCAATTTGGATCCTGATGATCTGAGTAATTATCGCCCAGTGTCAAATTTGCCTTTTTTATCCAAAATACTAGAACGTGTAGTGGCGCAACAGCTTTCTGATCATTTGACTAGTAATCAACTTTTTGAACCGTTTCAGTCTGCCTTTAGGGCACGTCACTCAACTGAAACCGCACTCACTAAAGTAGTTAACGATACTCTGTTGATGATGGACTCCAATACGGCCTCGGTGCTTCTATTGTTGGATCTCAGTGCAGCGTTTGACACCATTGACCATGACATACTCCTGGATCGGCTGGAAAACCTGTTTGGCGTTACAGGTCTGGCCCACGATTGGCTGAAATCATACCTATCCGGTAGAACTCAGTGCGTCTCCTACAACAACAGTACATCCATATTCACTGACGTGAATTATGGAGTTCCTCAAGGCTCTGTTCTCGGACCTTTGCTTTTCTCTTTGTATATTTCTCCAATTGGTCAAATTATTCGTAGCTTCGGGGTCAATTTTCACTGCTATGCGGACGATACTCAGCTCTATGTCCCGGTCAAAGTTAACGATGTTACTCATATCGCTAATTTAGAGTCCTGCCTATCCGCTGTTAAAAGCTGGATGTCGCAAAACTTTCTGCTCTTAAATTCAGAAAAAACTGAATTGTTCTTAATTGGTCCCGCACACGTTAGAAATCAGCTTGAGCAACTGACAATTAATTCCGACAATTGCGTTATCTCTCAAAGCTTAACAGCAAGAAATCTTGGTGTTAAATTCGACTCCAACCTGTCCTTTGATCAACACATCAAAGAGATTACCAAAACTGCGTTTTTTCACTTACGGAATATATCAAAAATACGATCCAGCCTGTCCATGGCTGATGCGGAAATATTAATACACGCCTTCGTATCTTCTCGGCTTGACTATTGTAACGTACTACTGTCTGGGTTGCCCAGGGCAAGTACTCGAAGCTTACAAAAGGTACAAAATGCTGCGGCGAGGCTTTTGACCAGAACTAGAAAATACGACCACATTACCCCCGTTCTTGCGTCGCTCCACTGGCTTCCAGTTCATGTCAGATCTGACTTTAAGGTGCTGCTATTGACTTATAAGGCTTTAAATGGGCTTGCACCTTCATATTTGTCTGACTTAGTTCCGCGATATGCCCCATCACGGGCACTACGGTCTACGACTGCAGAGCTCCTGTCTGTCCCCAGAGTTAAGAAAGCTGCCGGCAGCAGGGCTTTCTCGTATCGAGCTCCTTCGTTATGGAATACACTCCCGATTGAGATCAGACATTCTGAGTCGATCGAGGTGTTCAAGTCTAAACTTAAGACTTATCTCTTTGATTTATCCTTTGGTTAGCGCTCGTCCACCTCTCTGCTGGCGCGGGGTCGGTTGTGGGTCACCCTGTCTGGGCTCGGTTCTCTGGCCTCTGCTGGGGGGGAGTTTGCTCTGGGGTAGGTGCCGGTCTGTGGCTGTTCCGGTGGGCTGCCCTGGCCGCTCGGGCTGGGGCAAATTGGCGTCTGACCGTGGGCGCTGCTGCTGGGGGGTGGGATCATGCCTTGCCTCCGGACGGGCGGTCGCGGCGGCCTCCTGGGGCTTGGCTGGGTGGTCATGTCGGCTTGTGGGTTGGGCCGGGGGCGGGGCGCTGGGGCGGCGGCGCTGCCTGCCGCTGTCGTTGGTGTGCCCTGGGCTGGGGGCGGCCGGGGGGGTGGTGGTGTTGGGCTGCGTGCTCAGGCGTCTGCAGCGGCGCCGTGCTGTTGCCTGACTGGACCGTTGGG
>CASHTC010001194.1:243520-258520 GCA_949357725.1 Hyperoplus immaculatus
GACTCCAGACTCTGATCTCTGACCCTGGTACTGAACCCTGCAAACACAAAGATGTTTTTATTCACATCACATGAATCCTTGATGAATTCTCAGAGGACAGAGTCATTCAGGAAGCTCTAAAAACACAAACTGCTGCTGTGGAGAATTAGGAGGTTTAACGTTTGAAACATGTTCTTAGATTAGATAAGAGCTTCTTTTCATCTCGCCCTCTGACCCTCAGCACAGCAGGATGGAGGTGAACTTGGTGTCTGGAGAAGAAAAAAAAAATTCTGTCATTGCATTTGAATTGATTTTAAGAGGGAACACATATGTTCAACTTGGTATTGATGCAGTGACAGCTTGTCTAATTTTGTGAATTTTGTCTGTAAAGAAGGAGGCAAATTCATTGCAGGCCCTCGTGGAGAGATGTTCAGACGCTACTGGCACAGGAGGGTTTGTTAATCTGTCGACAGTAGCAAACAGGGCACGTGCATTGTTGTTGTTTTTGGTGATGATGTCAGAAAAGAAAGACTGCCTTGCATTTCTCAGTTCTGAGTTAAACGTGCACAGCTTCTCCTTGAAGATGTCATAATGAACCTGGAGATTTGTTTTTCGCCACCTGCGTTCTGCTTTACGGCACTCTCTTCTTTCTATTCTGACCTGCGGGGCATTTCTCTATGGAGATCTTTTCTTACCAGAGACAACCTTCGTTTTAGTGGGTATGTTACGACCGGCTCGAGGAAGCAACATAAAGTAGTCAATTCAATGGTAAAGGTGTAAGAAAATGGTGTTTATTGTAACAAAAGGTTTAACAAAAGGGTGACTGTTGGCCATGCTGCTGGCCCTGGCTGGAGAGAGGGAGTCAATTAAGCCTCCAGGCTTAAATAGGCAGCACAGGAGAGGCTTCAGGAGCACTGCAAACATAGAGCAGATCTACACATAACAGGGTGCAATAGCATCTATAAGGCTTGTTATTTTGCTGTTGAAGTTGTCTAAAAGATCATTAACTGAGTTACAGGGGGAGGCGGTGTTGAAGGAAATGCTTGGATAAATGTTTCACTGTTATAGTACTATGTTTGGTAGGAGTGAGCTTCCATTTCTCCTGGTTCTGATGTATTGTAGGAGGTAGTTTAGTGATGACGTTGTGGCCGGTCACAGCAAAACGTTACCAGCTGAATGAGTTAGTATCAGTTCACTCACTGTGTGTCTGAGGGTCCAGGTTCATTACTGAAGTCTGGAGGACGACCTTTGGACCAGTCACTCTTCATAGACAGACAGCTGGAGACTCCAGACTCTGATCTCTGTCCCTGGTACTGAACCCTGCAAACACAAACATGTTTTTATTCACATGAATCCTTGATGAATACTCAGAGGACAGAGTCATTCAGGAAGCTCAACCTTCTCACCTTTGATAACTTTACTAATTTGAGTAATCTTAAATAGTTTTTCAAGTGTGTAAATAACCATGTGTCACCACTGTTGTCTGAACTGGCCATCAGACGTCAGAGCTCTCGTCGGGCAAACACACGAGCCTCCATCAATGGTGATTGTCTTGTTCCAATGCACAAGACATCTTTCTGTCAGTCTGTTTTCTCTGCAAAGGGGGCAAAACTGTGGATCCTCTTGCCCACTAGTCTAAAACTAGAGACTAATAGCAACACTTTTAACAGAGAACTTAAACAACGGCTCAAATCAAATCAACAGTGCTCACACATATAATTTACAACTGGTGTATTGTTTGATCATGCTGCCTTTGTTTTACTCTACGTATCCTATATATATATATTTGACTCATTATATTGCTGCTCTGTACTCCATTGTATTCTGCATTTTTACTCTTTTAATTATCAGTTTTATATCAGTATTTGATGTTGTTTCTGTCTTGTTTAGTTTCTTTTGCTGTTTTTAAAAGCCTCCTGTGGACAGGTGTTGTAAACTAGCATTTATGCTAACACACTGTAAACAATGCATCTGGTTCGTCCAATGACATTGCCATGTCCAAATAAAATCTACAAACTAACTAAATACACAAACTGCAGCTGTGGAGAATCAGGAGGTTTAACGTTTGAAACATGTTCTTAGATTAGATAAGAGCTTCTTTTCATCTCGCCCTCTGACCCTCAGCACAGCAGGATGGAGGTGAACTTGGTGAACAAGTCATTTGTAGTTGTAAATAGTCACAGGTGTATCACTGTTTGTAGTGACAGAGAAGAATGATCTGGGAGTTACACACTTGTAGATTGTTATCCCCTCTCCCACAAACACAAAACTACAGTTACACCTTCTCAAATACTTCATTACAGTGGCACAAATCATATATTGTGAACCACACATTATGGAAATCATCTACAACATCTTTGCAAAATGTTTTGCAGTGAATCTGGTGCAAAATACATTAACACCCGGTATCAAATCATGTGAAAAGATTGAGTTTATTCCTCCAGAGCAGATAGACACACATTCTAGTGAGGCAGAAGTGATCATTCATTGTTTTTGTGTGACTATGATTACATTTTTAATTCAAATATTGCATAGTCAGCCTTTAATATCAGAAACCTACATCTCCTAAACAACATTTTTATAAAATATGTAAAGGAATAATGTAGATGAAACTATGATTTATTTTGCTGTTTTTATAGACAGTTAAAGGCTTTTTAACTATCCCTGGCTCTGTGCCAGTGTGCCTGGAGAGCCTCTGTGCTTTCTCTTCTCCATAAAAGAACAGTGTTGTGATGTAGATTATCAGAGAACATTAAACTGAATCATTATCTTACTGTGTGTCTGAGGGTCCAGGTTCATTACTGAAGTCTGGAGGATCAGGTAAAGACCAGCCACTCTTCATAGACAGACAGCTGGAGACTCCAGACTCTGATCTCTGTCCCTGGTACTGAACCCTGCAAACACAAACATGTTTTTATTCATATCACATGAATCCTTGATGAATACTCAGAGGACAAAGTCGTTCAGGAAGCTCTGGTAGTCCGCCCTTTCTGCTAAAGAGTTAAATCATTAGTTTATTGTATTGGCTTGAAGTTTTAAAGTTTGTCATTTCACGTTGGTATTATAAGTTCTACATTATCTGGAGAAGTGCTTCTGCGTTTTGGTTTGGGGAGTGAAAATGTTATATTACTTTTCTGTTGTGCCTTTATTTCCCCTAGACAGGGAGTAACATAACCCCACATCTCCTTGTTACACACGCTCACCAAAACAGTCGCTCTGTTCTTCATATAATTAGACCAGACATATTATGATTTGAACTGTGACATTACGGTGTATATTACATTATTGTGTTGCAGTGATTATGGTGCAAAACACATGAATACACCCTTATCAAAAAACGTGAACCACTACAAGAATGTATACCTTCATACAACATAGTGACTTTATTATTCATTCAGGCTCTGTACGTAAGCTCTACTGCGTTTCCAGTTCTAATTGTTAAGAACATTCAGTAACACCAGTGACGTGCGGTCAGATCCAGCAAAAAAATAAAAAAAATATATATTTTATTTAGTAAACTTCGGTTTGTATTATTACTGTTAATTCTTGTGATTATAATATGTAATCCGTAATACTTTTAAAAAAGTGTAGACGTCTTCATGAGAAAGGTGGTAGTGTGAGTGAGTGAGTGAGTGAGTGAGTGAGTGAGTGAGTGAGTGAGTGAGTGAGTGAGTGAGTGAGAGAGAGAGAGAGAGAGAGAGAGAGAGAGCCTGTTTGTTGTTTAGTGTTTTTGATTTAACAATATAAGGGTTTAGAGGAGTCTGGCTTTCAGCTCTCAGTGCCTACCCACTCACTGACCTCACCTCACTGAGTAACACGTTCCATGTACACGTTTGCATCCAAGAACAAACATATTGTATATTTTGGATACCTAACTTCTTTATCAATATCAGAAATCTAAATATCGTAAACAACTATTTTATGAAGTAATATGTCATGGAATACACATGTACATAACTGTAGATCATCCTCAGCTATAGAATTTAGTTTCCCTCCTATTTCTTCATTCATTGTGGTGTATTTTATTGTTCTTATAAACTGCCTGCCATCGTGTAATCATGAATTGTATGATGACAATAAAGCTGAACCTTGAACTAGAATGTGTATCCATGAGAGAACAGTACAGAGATAACTAGGAGAGATATCACCAAGTTCTCACAGTTACTGATTAACAGACTCCAGTTCAATGCAAGATGCTCTAGGAGTTGGAAAGTTAATTAAACAAACTAATCACTGAGGCTCAGACCCACTAGCACAGAGACAAGGATAGTTCTAACCGTCTGGTTTCCACCCACACTAGGGTCTTCCTCAGGGCTACGCCTTCTATTCACAGTATACCACTACTATCAATGTTGCATTATGAATTATTTTTATCCATCTATCTATGACACAATGCAATAGGCCGACATGGCCCTGCCCCTGTCAGTTAATGAATCACATCTGCTCATTCTGCTTCTATGAAGACCCTTGTGTGTGTTGAAACCGGTCGGCTTTTGTACATTTTAAACCTGATAAACAGTTAAAGTGCGTATTGGAAGTTAAAAATATTCCTTGATGTATACATAATCTATTATGGACATCCCCATTGAAAAATAATATGCAGGATTTTTTTTGTTTTTCAAAACATAAGAATGTTGATTCCGAGATCAAAGTGGCTGTTTTGAGCTAAGCTCCTACAAAGTTCTTTTTTTTAACCCCCTACGTCAAACGCGTCATATTACGTAGCAAGGGGACGCTGACCGAACGGGAATGCATCTACGTGCAGGCAGTAGTAGGTCGTAGTGAATTGAAGATGTGTCACTTAGTGTGCTCGTATTTTTTCTGTAGTTTTACATTGCATTGTATTTTACATTACAGTAAAGGAGAAGTATAGTGTACTCCAGCCTTAGAATAAATGTAGTCCACGGTTTCTGTGACAGAAAATAAGCGGCGCTAGCTAGCTTTGAGCCTTGGTATGTTTACACGTGAAGAGACGGAACTACATCTCTGCCGCAGCCGCCTCCCTCACGAAACACACGGTGGTTTCCCGATCATTTTAGACAGGAGGCTTATGTGTGGGTGACACGGTAAAGTTCAGGATAACAACACCAGGGCCTGCGGTGGTTTAATAAACAGCTGAGCTGCTTCATCGTCTCCGTCCGGAGCTGCGGCCGGTGGGCCGGGACACTGGACCGATGGTCACGGACACGGACACAGACCTACTAGGACATGGGGCCGTCAAATATTTAAACCCACGGAAACTGTGAACTGTAAGTCTTGTTTGCGAATGTTTCTAAACTCCCATGTAGTCGGCATAATAATTTCAATGATGAAAAGCAACGTGTGGTCATGTATTGTTAGGCAGCATAACCCACTAGCTAACAGGTCAAAACGGCTAATGTTGGTTGGCATCCTTTTTTGTAAGACGGGCCATTTTATAAGGCATAATGCAATATTTTACATGATTATAATTAACTGTTAACCTCAAATACGAAGGCTGACCAATGACTCCTTCCGTTAATCAGTTTAAACAATACTGGCGCTAGCCGGGGACATTGAGTCAGCAAAATATATTGATATGGGCTACTCGTGATGCTAAAATAAAAATCAGACACGCTGTGGCTGTACGTCTACTTTGCTGGGACATTAGCACCATCATATCATACTAGTTTTACATCAGGATGTAATGTTAGCATGTGTTGACCCTATAGAGCATTTGCTGCCTTGGTAGTGGCTAATCAAGATCCAAATAAATAAATGTGAGCACATATTCCCCCTGCACGCAACATACATGTTGACATGTTTCTGAAGACAGACCCGTTGATAAGCTGCCCATGATGCAGATGAGAAATCTATGTTATAAACATGTGTTAAATTGTGCAGCAGCTCCATCATGTAGGCCTAATAATCATTTATATCTGCTCGTTCAGCCGAAAAAACATCTACAAAGCGTTTTCAAACGACTAACAAGAGGATAACCCCCATGAAGAGAATTAAATACATGGCTGTTATAATACTGCATTCGTGTTTAACTTTGTGATCTGAATCAACCCAAACCTACTTGTATTGTATTTTCATACTCTGGCAGTTTATTAGCTAATGTTAATTTTCTTCCACATTATGGCAGCGTTGTCTCAGCACTTCACACAGTAAATTAGGGTTTAAAATGTTTACATGCTGTATGTACTTGTCTGGGATAACTTATATGTTCAACTTCTGATCTACACAATCTGCTTTTCCACAGACTGAACTTGGCTGTCCTGCATTTCAAACATTAGGGCAGATGAGAGGAAGCTAGAATGTGACCCTGCCACCCTGTCAAGCCATCGCAGCTACAGTGAGCAGCTTCAGTCAGTCCCTAAATATTATCCATCATGTTTATACTATAATATCACTAAACAGATTCTTACATGATGTCCGTCCCCTAGCACCTTGGCCCTGGGGGACTCTGAGAGGGACAGACTCCACATAACTAAAGACTCTAGGAGAGAGCAGAGCTGGTTCTTCGCTGCACCGTGCACCTGCTGCCTTTCCAGAACCTGTGAGAAGATCTCTGAAGATGGAGCAGCCTGGGACTCGCCTGGCAGTCACAGCTTCACACAACTCAAGCACACAATTTGGTTTCCCGTTTTCAGATAGTGATTATTATAAGTCTAGTCAAAGTCAGATCAGTACTCAATTCATAATCTTGTTGATTACAGTCAAATAGGTGACATACTCAGTCATGTTTATTTGTTAAGTATCTCAAAAAGCTAAGATAGATTTTGACTAAATTTGGTAAAGAATTGGGCCACAGACCAAGGATACGGTTACTTGTTTAGTTTTGTGTTTTGTAATAAAGTCTTGTTCTGGAAACACCTGAGGATTGGGGGTAGTTTTATCTAGAGCCAGATACAAAATTGAACATGTTCTTTTTTTTTTTTAACCTTTATTTATACAGGTATATCTGAGGATTAAACAGCTATACTAGGAGGTATGCTATTATGAGTGCAATCTCATTTTAAATTGGTTAATTTGTATCTTCCATTTTGACCATTTATACGTTAAACCAAACATATATTTTAAAAAGCTGTATACATTTGTGATTTCTTGGTGGGGTAAGCTCTTACTTTACATGTTTCCTTATCGTGCTTTGATGTAATAACTGTAATTCATAAATATAAAATACATTAAACATTTGTATTGGTACATGATATTTATTAGTCTTGCTTTTGCAGCATGAAGACCCTTATAATTTATAAAGCATGTGTTCAAAATATAAACGTTTTAAACTGCATAAAATGTTATATGGTGTGACACTTTGTGGTTGTGATTAATTTATCAATGAAATTATTAATATGAAGCTTTGTAAATACCCGGTTCTTCTGGACAAAATATAAGGTAAGCTGTATAGCAGAAGTGCCTGGGGACAGGCACACAATATCCACTGTTAAGCCTGATAATCTATATATCATTTACAAGTAGTGAAATCACATGGAAAATGTGAAATGGAAAAACAAAGGTATTCCAATTCAATTGTAATGTCTCCCTTCTGCTGTTCTGCATCTAGAAATATTGATTTTCAATCATACACGTGTTGGTCTACTAAAGTACTTGTTCACAAGTTTAAACTGATTAATCCAACCAATTTAATATTGAGAAGACTCTTCTAAATGTTAAGTTGGTCGGATTTATCAATACTCTGCATCAAGAAGTACTTCATTTACTTTACTTTGGCCCTCAAGGCTTATTGTTGTTGTAGAAAAAAATCGGACAACTCCTGTGGACAAATGCATGGTGTGGAATAATGAATTGGAGAAAGTAGTTTCTGTTATGGGTTATACTGATAGACATACTCCTGTGTGCTGGCCTGCACAGGGCCATGTTCCTGTCTGAAGGCCAAATATGCTATCTGGAGCACAAAGGGGTTCAAACAGCATCCATCAAAGCCTGGATGCTGTGTCAGGCATGTTATGCCTGGTCTGGGTCCGTCAAGCGTCCTATCAAAATGAAATGTGAGGTAAACTTCGCTCGTTTCTTTCAGTTTGCTCGCGCACTCTCCCTCGCTCGCCCTCCATCCCTCCAGTAGTAGTTGCTATGGTGTCTCCCCCTATCAGGTGGTTGCTGTTCTACCTCACGGCTAGCTGGCTCAAAATTGTACGGAAGTGGTACGAAACTGTTATCCATTGTTGTTATATTCATAGACCTATGCTAGGCTATATTGCTATGTAGTCTCTGATGATTAGCGACGGCGACCCCTTGCTACGTCACGTTCGAAAACTATTTTTGAGATGCGGAAGTAAAATTTGATCACAAAAACGGCTCAAGAGGCCACTTGTAGTGTAGATTTATTAAAACACAAAAAAAAATCGTGAATCAGAATGTTTTTCCAATATGCTTCTTCACTGCAGTATCTAACTTCCAATACGCACTTTAAAGGCTTTTTAACTATCCCTGGCTCTGTGCCAGTGTGCCTGGAGAGCCTCTGTGCTTTCTCTTCTCCATAAAAGAACAGTGTTGTGATGTAGATTATCAGAGAACATTAAACTGAATCATGATCTTACTGTGTGTCTGAGGGTCCAGGTTCATTACTGAAGTCTGGAGGATCAGGTAAAGACCAGCCACTCTTCATAGACAGACAGCTGGAGACTCCAGACTCTGATCTCTGTCCCTGGTACTGAACCCTGCAAACACAAACATGTTTTATTCACATGAATCCTTGATGAATTCTCAGAGGACAGAGTCATTCAGGAAGCTCTGGTAGTCCGTCCTTTCTGCTAAAGAGTTAAATCATTTAGTTTATTGTATTGGCTTGAAGTTTTAAAGTTTGTCATTTCACGTTGGTATTATAAGTTCTACATTATCTGGAGAAGAGCTTCTGCGTTTTGCTTTGGGGAAGGAAAATGTTATATTACTTTTCTGTTGTGCCTTTATTTCCCTTAGACAGGGGACTAACATAACCCCACATCTCCTTGTTACACATGTTCACCAAAACAGTCGCTCTGTCTTCATATAATTAGACCAGACATATTATGATTTGAACTGTGACATTACGGTGTATATTACATTATTGTGTTGCAGTGATTATGGTGCAAAACACATGAATACACCCTTATCAAAACATTTAAACTCATGGACAAAATGTGCTCAACTGTGAACCACAACAAGAATGTATACCTTCATACAACATAGTGACTTTATTATTCATTCAGGCTCTGTAAGTTAACTCTACTGCGTTTCCAGTTCTAATTGTTAAGACAATTTTATTTAGTAAACTTCGGTTTTTATTATTACTGTTAATTCTTGTGATTATAATATGTAATATGAGATACTTTAAAAAAGTGTAGACGTCTTCATGAGAAGTGGTACTGATAGAGAGAGAGAGAGAGAGAGAGAGAGAGAGAGAGAGAGAGAGAGAGAGAGAGAGAGAGAGAGAGAGAGAGAGAGACAGAGAGAGAGAGAGAGAGAGAGAGCCTGTTTGTTGTTTAGTGTTTTTGATTTAACAATATAAGGTTTTAGAGGAATCTGGCTTTCAGCTCTCAGTGCCTACCCACTCACTGACCTCACCTCACTGAGTAACACGTTCCATGTACACGTTTGCATCCAAGAACAAACATATTGTATATTTTGGATACCTAACTTCTTTATCAATATCAGAAATCTAAATATCGTAAACAACTATTTTATGAAGTAATATGTCATGGAATACACATGTACATAACTGTAGATCATCCTCAGCTATAGAATTTAGTTTCCCTCCTATTTCTTCATTCATTGCGGTGTATTTTATTGTTCTTATAAACTGTCTGCCATCGTGTTATCATGAATTGTATGATGACAATAAAGCTGAACCTTGAACTAGAATGTGTATCCATGAGAGAACAGTACAGAGATAACTAGGAGAGATATCACCAAGTTCTCACAGTTACTAATTAACAGACTCCAGTTCAATGCAAGATGCTCTAGGAGTTGGAAAGTTAATTAAACAAACTAATCACTGAGGCTCAGACCCACTAGCACAGAGACAAGGATAGTTCTAACCGTCTGGTTTCCACCCACACTAGGGTCTTCCTCAGGGCTACGCCTTCTATTCACAGTATACCACTACTATCAATGTTGCATTATGAATTATTTTTATCTATCTATCTATGACACAATGCAATAGGCCGACATGGCCCTGCCCCTGTCAGTTAATGAATCACATCTGCTAATTCTGCTTCTATGAAGACCCTTGTGTGTGTTGAAACCGGTCGGCTTTTGTACATTTTAAACCTGATAAACAGTGAAAGGCTTTTTAACTATCCCTGGCTCTGTGCCAGTGTGCCTGGAGAGCCGCTGTGCTTTCTCTTCTCCATAAAAGAACAGTGTTGTGATGTAGATTATCAGAGAACATTAAACTGAATCATGATCTTACTTTGAGCCTGAAGGTTCATGACTGACGTCTGGACGGCTGGAGGCTGCAGACTCTGATCTGTCCTTTTCCTCTGAATCACTCATCTTCTCAGGTCTGAGAGGAAAACCAGTCACACACACACACACACACACACACACACACACACACACACACACACACACACACACACACACACACACACACACACACACACACACACACACACACAGTATGATA
Source organism: Hyperoplus immaculatus (assembly GCA_949357725.1). NCBI lineage: Eukaryota > Metazoa > Chordata > Actinopteri > Uranoscopiformes > Ammodytidae > Hyperoplus > Hyperoplus immaculatus. Next base: position 254,088 of record CASHTC010001194.1, read on the forward strand.
AAGTCAGGAATATATATTTTCCGTAAATTTGATTAAAAAATCATGCGTATCTTCTAGCCAACATAATGACAATCTGTGACTCTGTTTTAAATCCAACTGACAGACGTAAAGGTGTACTCAGTGATTCTGGAAAACGCTGGTTGTGAAAATCACTTTGTTAAAATCAGTGAATATCTCTTCATGATCTGCTACCTGTCTGTACCGTGTGCACTGAAAAAAATCCAGTGTTAATACACAGCCTAGGCCAACAGGCCAACAGGCATGTTGCTAGCTACAGTGGGCCCCTTTGCTTACATATCCATTTACAGAGGCTAGGCTGTGTATTAACTCCATATTTTTGTTGTACGGACATGTCATGAGAATGGTCAACTTGATGAGATTAATTCACAAACATTTTAAAATGTGAAACAGACATGAGTTGTACAACGTTCTTCTCCCAGCTGGCTAACATCCAAATAAACCACCATCTTAGAATCTACTGACTCATAGAAAACGCAGCCTAAACATTTCACGTCCTTCTACTTTGATGACGGTTGACAGCGCGCGACCCTCCCACTCTGCATTAAAATCTACTTCAGAAACGTGAACTTTAAAAGCTTCCAACAGAAATCCATTTTTAAAGTCATTTCTATCTAGAATGACTTACAGCTGAAAATGTGAGAGGACATTTAATAAAAGAGCTTTCTACAGTTTTCTGGATGTTGACGTGCACTGAAAGATGAGTAACCAACCCCCCAAAAAAACCATTAATTTCCAGTAACTACTTGGGCTGTGTTCACAGATGAAGTGTAACTGATACCTTAGGCCTTTAGTCCACACAGGACTAAACCAGACCCTCTGACGGTGAAATAATAATGATAGAAATGGAATACTTACTCTGTGGCATCAGTGTTTCTTCAACATCTTCAATGGTCTGAATGAATCTCCACAATCCAAGTTAGGAAACAAAATACTTTAAAAACGTCCCGGACTAAAGTGTCTCGTGTCTGGGAACGAAGCAGCGGATTGAGAAGTGAATTCCTGTAAACGGAGAGGAGGGCAGAGACTCTGTGCAGGTGATATCCAGGTAAATGTTCAACAGAGAAAACAATAAAACTGGGAGTGTTGTTCACTCAGATCAGAGTCCATTTTGAATCAACACAGCAGAAAGATAAGAACAGGCCGAGTGTGAATCCAACAACATTATTATTTTACAGTCAGAGAGGACAGTAGGGGAGAGAGGGTCAAATAACTGTTTGACAAGTCTGACTGATGATACACAAAGCTTAAGGAACTACATATTTATCTGGTTTTTCTGAGGTTTTTTTTTTCTCTTTGAATTAGAAAAATAATTTAAAAACATTTCTCCAGTGAATGCATTACCACTTACACAAACTGAACTTAGTTATCTTGATAAAAGTAGTTAGCTGATAGACACAATCAACTTTTTCACCATTTGAGTTTCTGTCTGTTTCTGTCTGTCTAGATAGAAGAACTAGATCACAGGCACAATTCTCATTATTTCAATAAGAGTATGAAGCTAATAGATGAAGCTAACCGCTAGGCTAACTAAACCTGTGTGATGGCAATAGCAGCTAAAGGCTACCGTCGTCTAACCCGATTCTATCACCAAACAGAGCAGGAGCTGCTGCCCGAGACAACCATAACGTTAGCCCTTAAACTACACTGTGAGGTGCTTGTCTGTGCTTTGGCTTTATTGTTCTGCTGGATGGACTGATACTGAAAATAAGGTGACGAGTGTCAGTGTTCCAATAGGATAATATAGAATATTATTCACTCACCAAAGCTGAGGACTCACTTGGAAAGAAAGGCAGCGCGGCGGTCCTTCCTCTGGATCTGGTGGGACACTGCACCTCTTGCCCCTAATGTAAAAACACTACTGTAACCGTGGTAACCCTATTTTAGGTAAAGAACAGCTGCTCTGGGTTCAGGAGGAGCTGAGTGAATAAACCATTGACATGAAATCAGGAATGTAATGTCAAGTCGTTATATGTTGTAAAGATTAACTTTTACTCTCAAAGAGTGTTTTGAAATAATAAAATAAAATAAAGTTCCCTCTCTAAACAATAATCTAGAGCTAGAGGTTTCTAACACACAATATCAACACAGGCAATAAATTCAAGGGCAGCTCCCTATCTCCTTCTTCAAGGAGAATCCAGAATCTAACTCCAACTAAAAAATCCAAGGAAAGACCCTAGCCTGTTTAAAACAAGGCTATCACTATTCTAAGTCATGAAATCATTTATGGCCATAATGAATATCAACAAACTCTCAAATTCTACTGTAATTCAATAGTGATCAACTTGTGAATTTTTAGCTTTTTCACCATGAATTATGATCAAACATTTCTTATCCCATTTTTAAAACATGAACTTAATCATATCCATCATTTACCTCACATTTACATTTAAGCATAAAGCACAAATGTTCAATGGTCCCTTTAAACATGCTACACATTAATATTAACACTAACTGTGCACAGTGTCTCAGCTGCATGTTTCCAGCATACAGCCCAAATCACAATACAAAGAAGAATAAATCACTGAAATACAATAAGGTAACTATGACTTACAGTTTTACTCTTTAAAGCTTTAAATGCAATAAAGGCTGCTGCCTCTCTCTCTCTCCTTCTCTCTCTCTCTCTCTCCCTCCCTCCCTCCCTCTCCCCCTCTCTCTCTCTCTCTTTCCCTCCCTCTCTCCCTCTCTCTCTCCTTCTCTCCCTCTCTCCCCTCCCTCTCTCTCTCTCTCTCTCTCTCCCTTCCTCCCTCTCTCCCTCCCTCCCTCTCTCTCTCTCTCTCTCTCTCTCTCTCTCCCTCCTTCTCTCCGTCTCTCTCTCCCCTCCCTCTCTCTCCTTTAATTACAATATTAACACTCTAGAAAAACATGCTTTATATGACATCACACGTGGATAGACACACCAGTAAATATATTAGCCCATTAGCCACGTATCGGCAGACACCACAGGCCTGTTACTATAAATAGCATTAGCCGTATCGGCAGGTAACACCTGTTACTATAAATAGCCATAGCCCAACTCCGTGAAACTCACCGAAACAATGCAGGAAGCGGCTAGCCTCCGGTACACAGGTTGTCTTCCTCTCTTCAGATAATACGTCAAAGGCATTTTACACTTTAGTTTCACTCACGTTCGTAGTTTAACTTGTTTTATAAATCAATTGTCTCTCTTTGTGTATTAATTTCATCTCATGCCGAGTCAAACTTTCCTCTCTCTCATGGAGGCGGGACTTATCTTTTCCATCCAATGAGGAGCCTGCATTCCTCCTCATAACCAATCAAATGACTCAATGCGAGACCAACATTGATTGACAAGCTATTTTAGCGAATAGGAATGCAGGAAATAGGATAAATAATAAAAGACCCATATAATGATGTATTATAATGATCTTATCATCAGCGGGGTGATGGGCATGTATTTATTTATGTAAACCCATTTAATGTCACTGGGTTACACTAACAACAAAACAACAAACACAGAACTAAGGTGCGGGGTAGTGGCAAGGCATCTTCCTATAAAGGTCTATGACAGGGCAGAACGCTGTCTGTCTGTCTGTCTGTCTATCCCCCTGTCTGTCTGTCCGACTGACTGTCTGTCTGTCTGTCTGTCTGTCTGTCTGACTGTCTGTATGTCTGTCTGTCTGCTGCCTGTCTGTCCCTCTGTCTCCCTGTCTGTCTGTCTGTTTGCTGTCTGTTTGCTGTCTGTCTGTCTGTCTGTGTGCTGTATGTCTGTAGTCTGTCTGTTTCTCTATCTGTCTGTTGTGTGTGTGTCTGTCTGTCTGTCTGTCTGTCTGTCTCTCTCTGCCTGTCTGTCTGTCTGTCTGTCTGTCTGTCTGTCTGTCTGTCTGTCTGTCTGTCTGCAGTGTTGTGTGGTTGAGTCTCAGTTCATTGTTGATGCAGCAGCACCACCTGCTGTCCAAACCAACAAACTACAAGCTGAAGTCAGAGGAGGACGCTCACACTCAACATGCTGTAGTTTAAAGATGGAGTCAGTGATTCTGGAGAACGCTTGTTGTCTAAATCAGTGAATATCTCCTCATGATCCACTACCTGTCTGTACTGAGTGAATATCTCCTCATGATCCACTACCTGTCTGTACTGAGTGAATATCTCCTCATGATCCACTACCTGTCTGTACTGAGTGAATATCTCCTCATGATCCACTACCTGTCTGTACTGAGTGAATATCTCCTCATGATCCACTACCTGTCTGTACTGAGTGAATATCTCCTCATGATCCACTACCTGTCTGTACTGTGTGAATATCTCCTCATGATCCTGTCTGTACTGTGTGTGGGCAGTGTGAATACACAGCATAGGCTCTGTAAACAGGCATGTTGCTAGCTACAGTGGGCCCCTTTTGTTTAAAAAAAAACCTTTGTTTACATAACATAATGTCTCCTTTTCTATAATTACAT
>CASHTC010001194.1:263520-288520 GCA_949357725.1 Hyperoplus immaculatus
CATCCTTTAGGGGATAATGAGTAAATACTCCATTTGATGAGTACTTAGGCAAATAATCTTGTTTTCTGTCTTTGCTATATTCTGAAAAATGATGTACTCTAATATCATGTGATTCAATAAAAACCAGTAAAACGTTCCACTTGTCTCAGTTACCACGTATATAATTTAGAGTGACCGGACCTAGTTAGAGAGAGTTTTTAAACATCGAGACGGGAAGCGCCCCTTTGGACATGACGTAAGTTGGTACTCCAAACACAGCCGACACACGCTGACAACATTATTAAACATAACCTCATAACCAATACCTTTTTTAATTTTAAATAAAAATTAAAGAAATGTTTTTAATAACTTCCCGGGTTTAACTCATGCAGTTGAATGCCGTAAATAGTATATCTGTTCTATTTTAAGGAGGTGGTATTAACAAACAATGTGATACATCAATAAACAGCAAAGTAAATTGTGAAAGAATTCTTTTGCCTAGAAGTGGTGAATGATAATCGGGATCAATTAGCAAGTGTTACAATTCACACCTAAAAGGGATTCTTATAATAGAAGAATACATTTAGAAGAAGTGAAACGCTGAACACAGTGAGGTTAAGTGAAATACTTTTTTATTTTATTTAAGAAAATTCCTGGCATTCTGGTGATTAAAATCCCGCAAGCTCACCTCCTAGAGCTCGGGTGAGATCTTCAGTAGAAGCCGTGAGAGTAGGGAATAGTTCTTTAAAGGAAAAAAGGATTGGTAATTAACTCAGTGTGTTACAAGTTAGTTAATATAGGTTTAATAGGACATAACTAATAAACTTGTATTCTGGCTTTTCATTCAAGTTCCGACTTTGGTAGTCTAGAACGCTTCATGGCGCCCTTCCGCGGGGCTCGTGTAACATTGTTAGTTTCGTATAACTGAATTAATAGATGTTTTATCTCAGTTATAGGAATAACTTTGGGAGACGGGCTTAAAACAAAAGAACCACACCTCCCGTGGGGAGAGAGTTTCTTTTTCAACCGGCGAAAACAAGCCGAGGAAGCAATTGCGGTCTGCCAGACTGGGAGGGTCGATGTTTAAAAAGGGGTTTTTAATTTTGATAAAACAAAATTGAAACTCACGAACCGGCTTTTTGAACGGAGGTTCTCGTAGTTCTGCTTTGCTCATTCTCAAGTAAATATACCTTATAATAGATAGCCAATATATTCTTTCTTTAAAAACTTGGCCGGACTTAGTTTGTCTGAGAAAAATGGAAAGTATGATAGTCTGTTAGGTATAGCGAACGGGGGGAGTAAAAAACCACACTGTGGGTAAACGATACTCATGAGAGGACAGGATAGTGATTTAGCGGACGTAACAATTGTCTTCTGCGTACTAAGTTTAGGTGGTACTAGTACTTGTGTTTATTAAGATATTAATAATCGAAGCCGGGCATTGAGATATATTTAAGTTGATAAGTGTATAACAATCCCCTTTTCACTGATTGTATCTGTTTTTATGAGCTCAGGCAGGGGTGATTTTCTAGGTAAAACTGATCAGTTACCGTGAAAGAAATAGGGACCCCGAAAGGACAAACGGCTTGAAACTACCACGTTTACATTAAGGGTTGTTAAACCTTTAATTACGTATATTTACTTTTAATTGTTTTAGTGGCCAGAAACGGGTTACGTTTACAATTTAGAAATGGAGGCTGAGACTGAGTATGGTTCAGTTCAAGGAGGGGAGACAGAGGAGTATGAGAGGGGGAGAGGGCCTACAGCTCCACGAGAAGAGGGGGCTGAGGGGCTGAAAGGCTCCGCGGAGGATCTAGACTACAGGCAAAGGGAGGTATCGCGGAGGTATAATCCGGCCGAACTCCCTCCGGCATATGTGTCAGGGAGAAATACAGGAGGTAATTCGGAAGATGGCTTAGATGAAGTGGGTAACCCAGTACTCAGATCAATGAACATCCGAGAAACGGTTAAGAATAACAGGGGGAGATTAACCATCACTCAAGTGCCTATAGTGGAGTTGGTGGAACAGGGTGACTGTATGTTAGTAAATCCTGCCAATGCGAGATTGTCACATGACGGAGGAGTGGCTAAAGCAATAGTACTGATAACTGGTGATATTATGCAAAAGGAAAGTATAATGTTAAGGAATGATTATCAGGGGGCATTTCCCAGAGACATGGTGGTGATTACGGAAAAAAGTGTGAATAAGAAAGTTAAGTGTGTGTTACATGTAGTATTACATCCAGTAACTAGAACGGAGGGAGAAGACCCAGTAAAGGTGTTAAGGATAGCATATGAGAAAACAATGCACGCAGCTCTTACACAGGTAACCCAAGGTAAACCGAACAACATCATAATAACGCCGTTTGGATGTGGAATTTATAGATATAGTTCTTCAGATTCACTGAAAGCCTTTATGTTGAGCTGGAATAGTTTAGGTGCTGCGTTAAACATAACTTTGTGTGTACATGAGATAAATAGATATAATGAATGGGAAGAGGCATTAAGGAATTTCAGTTCTACTTTAATAAATGAATTATTCCAAGATGTGTCGTTTGCTCTAAGAGGAGAGGAAGGAGGAGTAGACTTAGCTGAAACCTGGGGTGTGTTTGGTGGACCAGTTGAACCGAGTTATAGAGGTTTGGTGCCCACTGGAAATGATATTATAACGCTAGGAAGCACCAGGTTTTCGGTAGAAGCAAAGGCACCAGATCAGGTAGATATGACTTATGGAATAGGTCCAATATTGGTACTTCATGAGAAGGATTTAACAGAGTCGCCAGACTATGACGCAGAAGTGAGACGGATGCTGGGTCAGGCTCACAGCCGACGGGTGAGGGCGGAAGCCATGGTAAGGATGTTGGCTGTTAGCGGACAAAGACTACAGGGGTTGTGTGTAGGAAGAGTGATAGAAGTATATCCAGGCGATATAGCAAAACAATGGTATGACACTTGTGGTCATGTTGTGATAACAGAAAGAGAGTATTCCCGTAACGAGCAGCCTACTATAGAAAAAATGAGTGAACCGCTGGAGACAGCGATTAGGACCGTAATTACATGGGCTGAACAAGCGTCTTCCCGAGTATTGACAGTAAGAATGCGCACTCAGGGACGAACATATAAAGGAGTTAACGTAAGACGGCTGTTAGAAGCAGTAGCACAAGCAGTGCCTTTTCAAAATTGTGCGCCTATAATCAGGATTTTGGTGGATACTCCGGATTTAAAACAGTATCTAAATGAAAAGCTGATAGAGAACTATGAGAAATTTCAAATAGTCGGAGATGGGGGAGAGGCTGTTGAAGATAGAGAAACAGCACAGCCAGATGGCTACCTGGAAGGGGGGTTGATTGGACGTCCGGGGACACCATATACTAGTCCGGAGAGGGGGGTGGATGACCGGTTAGGGCCAATCGACATCAGGACTTCCACACCTAGTGGGACATCAAAGCATGAAATGTCTAGACCGTTCGTGTCTTTTGCTCCTGCTTTGGCGCCGATAGCAAGGGGGAGACATGCGGGGGCACGACCATATATAAGAAAACAATACAATCCTCACCGTTGGCCAGCGCTGCCGCCGGTGTGGATGACTACAGATGGGTACACATATAATCCCCAGACAGACTTTGTTCAGCCTGTTAGTGAACAGTGGGAAAATGTAGACGGAGATGGGTTAATATTAGACTGGTACCCAATTACGCATGAAGAATCTAGATATACAGCAGGTGCACCGTCTGCAAACACAGTGCTTATGCAAAAGAAAATCCCTCATACGTGGAAGGAAGCATATTTAGCGTCTGGATATGATTATTACAGAGAAGGGAGCATCAGGAGAGATATGGCAACTCAGGCTTATGCACAAGCTATAAGACCTATGTCAATAAACAGAGATGTAGTCCGGGGGGTGCCGGTGTATGATGAAGAACCAAGACGGCCTATTAGCCCAATAAACATAAATGAGTCGCATTTTCCAACGTATGCTGATCAATACATGAATAGGGGAATGATGGGGAGTATTAAAGAAGAGGATGAGGAGGAGATAAATGATTCAAAATACCCTACTTTAGCGTTTCCAATAGCGGACAAAACAAGGGGCCATGCTGAGTATGTACAGGATAAAAATTCAGTGAGGGCCTCTTCAATTAAAGATGACAGAAGATACAGGACAGATGAGACAATAAGTCCAAAAGATTTAAAGTATCAGATTCCGGAAAGGAATACCGACGAGACAGATGTTCAGTTTATCTCTAGGTGTAAGGAAACAGGAGTCAGTCAGCAGATATTATCAAACCCTGCAGTAATAGGATTTTTTAATATCAGCAGGAAATGTAGGTTGCCAAAGGGTTTGACTCCTTGGGATGTTTTGGCGTTGACTAGGCTGACGCCTGGAATGAGTAGAATCGATGAGAAAGTGACCAATTTAATAAAGGCGATTAAGAATAGGCGCACAACGTTAACATTAGCCACAGTGGAGATGGACCATATAACAGATGATGCCATACACATGGAAAGAATATTGAGGGAAATATCGGGGGGTTATGAGTTAGCATTGAGATGGCGTGGTTATTCATATTCAAGGAAAATGGAGGAAGTGGCAATTTATGACGCAAAACAAAAATTGTACACTGAACAGAAGAAGACACAGACAGTGGAAAAACCTGGGGCAAAAGATGCTCAGTCAAAAAACGACAAAGCGGCGGTAGAGCCGGGAAACAAGTTCACAAAGCAGTCAAATCAGACTTTTGGTGCACAGTCAAAAAACACAAACTCCGGAGGTTATGCAACACAGGGGTTTCAAGTACAAAGTACAACACAGTCAAATCCCCGGCCATGGGCGAAGACCGAGGTGTGGGGAAAAATGAATTATGTAGAAAAGGAGGAATTGCGGAAGAAACAGGAAGAGTGGGATATGAAGTACAAGAAACCAAAAACAGACCAGCCTTAGAATTATTAGATAAATACACGTGGGAGGAGGATTATAATTTTTATGCTGATTTCAAAGACACCATTTACAGGGTGGACACGGGAGCAGAAATTACAATAAATGCTCAAGGAAATGATACAGGGGAGGAGAGAGTAGTAGAATTAGCAGATGGAACAATAAAGTCATTACCAGAAATTAATAATAAAGGGTTGGTAGGAGTAAAGGGCTTGGATAATTTGATTTCTGTGAAAGACTTGTTGTTATGTAGGAAATTATCATATCTCAAAGAAATGGATGTAAATGCTCAAATAGAAGATCAGATAAAATCTAGTGATCTACCGGATAAGAATGAACTCAGGAAAGTTTTGCTTATGGGCAATTATGCTAAATTCAAAAATGATGTAGGAAAAGTTGAAGAATTTACCCATACCATAAGAGGAGGAATGCCACCAAAGCAGGCACCTTATCCAATCAAACAAGAATTGAGAGAAGAAGTAGGAACTATAATAAGGGAATTAGAAGAATTAGGGATAATTAGAAAAATAGAAAATCCGCCCACAATTCTACCCATCATGGCAGTACCAAAGCCTGATGGTACGTGCAGAATAGTTCATAATTTAATAGAATTGAATAAAAGGTCATGTACTGATGCAAGGCAAATGATAAATCCTTCAAGAACTATGAGGGTGTTGCCTCAAAAATTGTACAAAACTTGCATAGATCTCAGTAATGGTTTCTGGTCCATTCCAATTTGCCCGCAATCTCAATTGAAATGTATTTTCCAGAATGAAGGTCAAAGTTTTTGCTGGCGACGCTTGCCTCAAGGATACAAAAATAGTCCAAATGTATTTCAATCAGCAGTTATGAAGACATTAGAAGGATTGGATGTCACTGTGTACATAGATGACATTTTTTTGACACATGATGGCGCCAAAGAGCACCTGACATGTTTACAAGAGGTGTTGTTGCGATTAAAGAAGGCTGGATTCAAAGTAGGGCTTAAAAAATGTGAAATTGGGCGTTATGAATTACAATATCTAGGGTTTAAAATATCCCTGGCAGGAAAAGAACTGACTGATGCTTATAAACGAAAGATAGCAGAGTTCAAAACACCCAGTTCTGTGAAAACTCTAGAACAATTCCTTGGAATATGTGAGTATATATCCAATCATGTGCCGCGAATGAGTGAATTAGCGTCACCCCTTCATAAATTAAAAGGAAAACTTAGACGTAAAGGGGCACCAAAGGATTTTTTGTTAAGTGAGATAGAAACAGAGCAGTATGAAAACATGAAAGCTTATATAATAGTAGAAGCTGTTCAGTTGGAAAGAAGGGAAGGACAGCTCTCTTTGGAAGCCCACTTGACTATAGGAGAGAAAGGGGGGGGTATTGAGGTAAGAAATGCCAGATCTAAAAGACCAACTTTGTTTCTTTCTAATACTTGGTCAAGTACCGAGCAAAAATATTCCATCGAAGAAAAATATTTGTGTTTGGCTTATAGGTTCTGGCCGGTGTTAAAGGATGTTGCGGGTAGTCAAGATTTGGTGTATTTCACTCCTATAAATAGTATTAAGGAGGCGACGAAGCAGACAACTGCAGGAGCTAAAGCAATGCTTTCACGGTGGGGGAAATGGGAGTTAATGATAATAGATCCTCAGGTAAGATTTGAACTTGAGGGACATATTTTAAAAAAAGAAAAACCAGACTCAAAAATATATACGAAACCAAAGACCACCTTGTTTACAGATGGTAGTTTACATGGAAGAGATGAACAGGCTGTTTGGGCTTTTATCTTGAAAAATGAAGATGGAAATGTGGTTGCGCAACGTACAGGAAGGTGTAAAGGTAGTGCACAAACCGCAGAAGTAACTGCAGTACATGAAGGTCTGATATGTTGTAAAGAAAAAGGAATATTTGCAACCAGAATAGTGACAGACAGTGTATACTGTTACAAAGCTGGGACACAGGAATTGGAATATTGGAAATTAAGAGAATATACAAATGTCAAAGGTGAACCACTGGTTCACGAGGAGTTATGGAGTATGATAGCAGAATTGACTGGGAGGATAAAAATTGAATGGGTGCATGTGAAAAGTCATACAAAAACAGAGGATTTTGACCATGCTGGAAACCGCGAAGTGGATAAGTTAGCCCAAAATAGGTTTAGGGTGGCGAAATTGAGCGTTGTTTTCCCTTCTGAGTGGAAAACCACAGATAAACATATACAGGTGCCAATAAACCAGGCGTATGATGTGGTGCGGGAAATACATGAAAACCTGGGGCACGTAGGTTTAAAACGGATAAAACTGTTTTTGAAAGAACATTTAATCCACATTCCTACACTCAATGCACATACAACATTAATCAGATCGAGATGTCAACAGTGTGCTTTAGTGGGGGGATATAAAAGAAACATGCCAAAACAATTACAAATTGTGTGTAAAGAACCAGGGATGCACTTCAGTGCAGATGTTGCTGGACCCTTTTCAAATAGGACAAAATTAGGAAATAAATATTTTTTGATTATTGCAGATAATGGGTCCTCCTATAAGCATGTATATCCAGTAAGGGCTGCAACAGGGCGGATTATAGCGGTAAGACTAGGGGAGCATTTATGTCATTTTCCTAAAACTAGGTCGATAAGGATGGATAATGGGACACATTTCAAGAATAAGTGGGTGGGGGCGGTACTAACAGATAGTTCAGTACAAGAAATATGGTCAGTTCCATATGCTTCATACACAAACGGAATAGCTGAGCGGGCGGTCAGAACGGCTAAAGAGTGGATCATTAAAAATGCTCCAGTAACTTGGGATGAACCTGTCCAGTTGACTAGACTAAATATATATTTAAAACAACCCAAACTGGTTAATCCGGTTATTAAGCAGGTTATTACAAAAGCAGGACCTTTTAAGCCGGGAGATTTAGTTTGGGTAGGGAGAAGGTCAGTAAATTTAGGAGAAGGAAAGTGGAAATCAAAAATAGAAGGCAAGGACGTTGTGGTTTCACAGGACGGTAACGTAGTTATATTAAAGAAGTTTGGGCCAGCACATCCTACTCAATTACGGAAGATAAAATAATTGGATATCATTATGGCTTCTGCGTATCCTCTTAGTCTGCGGACACCTGTTGACATTTGTGATTTGTTCATACATAATTCACAGGCTATTTGGGTATTAAACTGTTGTGGATCCAAGGGGGCGACCATTTGGTTGGGTAGTAATACAAAGAATTTGTCTCTGGCATTAAAAGGAGTTATTCCAGAAAACTGGGAAAGAGTTTTAAGGTTGGTATGGAGGAAATATGTTTTAGGTTCATGCGCCGCATGTTCTACACGGGTGACAGACAGTGTGTGGCGGGGACCCGCGGCACACAGACCAGTGATGTTTTGCATAGCGTCGAGTGGCTGCAGTTACGCTGAGAGCCCGAGAGAGGGCTTACCCTCATGTAGATTAATATTCTGTAATGAATGTTTTAATTTATATGCATTACGTATGATAATCGGACGTTATGATCACCCGGCAGATTTTAAAGGAAACTGTCAATGTTCGTCCACTCCGGAGGGAGTGTTACCTTGTGAACATGCGACAAAAATTGGGCTGAGTTCGGGGTTGGAATTATTGAAAGGGGATGGCACTATTCATCCTTTTGATTCAGAAAGGTTGGGTTATCGTAGGGGTGTTAATAGAAAATTGGGAATGTATACCTCTACTTTGGACTTAGGACCTAATCTATCACCTCTTCAAAAAATGATAAAAATACAGTTTCCTGTTTTAAGTCCTGATAGACCCAGTTTGTTCACTGGCAGTAAAACAGTGTCCACTGTAACACTGTATCCAGATATCAAACGGGGGGAGTTGTTTCCTAAAATGAAAAGGAGCAAATCCTATGAAATAGAATTCCAAATGATTATTTTACAACTATTAGAGGGTGTGTTTAGTAAGCATAGTGGGGCTGCTATAGGCCGGAGACCTAGGTATGAAGAGCTTGATTGGATAACTTTACTGTCTAGAAAGCAGGAAAAAGATATCACATATTGGGCCACGGAAGTGACATTACCGTGTTCGCTACCTCAGAGTGCTGGGTCTGCTCCCACTATGTTGTTACATATACAGATGGTGTTGACTAAAGAATCACAAGGCCATGTGAAGACGGCGAGAGTAGTTGTGTCACAAACCGCGCTAGAGCATAAGGAAAAAACACCAAGTAAGTATGCTAGATTTTTAAAGCTGTTTAAGAGAAAGAATACTCTAACAGAATAACATAGGCTAAGTGTAATTCACTTTAGCTGATTCCTTTATTTTTACATCAAAAAGGAATAAGTAGGAGATGGAGATACAGGGAGAACGGGCTGACCTTAATAAAATAGAACAAACGGTGGTGACTTATGAGGCCACAAGACAGAGAGAATTGAACCATGCTTTCTTACTCTGTTCTATGTATATAATATTTTTGATAACCGCTATACTTGGGATAATTATAGGATATGCCCAAATTACCACTTATTCAATTAGAACCTGGGATGTGAAAGAAATTAAAGTGGAGGAAGGACTAGGATCCGTTATTCAAGATGAATACAGTATACAACTGTTGCCATGTACCAGTGAGATATCTTCATGTGAAAAACAAACTCAATGTAAAGAACGGAATGTAACAACATACCGTGAATCATTAGTAAAGGAAATGTTAACTAGGAAAGTTAACCTTAGTGGACTGAATATGGATGCTTACATTATGACGGGAGTTATGAACAAATTGTGGAATTCGAAAACTCAACCTTTTCAAATTCTAAATTCAAGAATTCCATCTCTTTTTAATAAAACTAATTGTAAGTCATCTTGGCTTCATGTTAATCGCAATAGACTTGAGTTTGACTCGTATGACAAAGAGATACTGAGCGTGTCAACGTTTGTTAATGACTCACACATTCTAACAAAAACATCATGGTTTTTGAAAGCTATGCGGACATTGAAATGTGTGACTATAACTGCTAATTGGACAAACATAAAAAACGGATACATCACTAGGCGATCAGAAAGACAATTTAGGAATTGTACATGGTTTACTATAAATAATAAGACCTTAATTAGATACACAGACCCGTTGAAGTCAGAGCGGATGTCAGAGCCATTAGGATTATCTGAAAATTGGAATCATACGAAACCTATTATTCATTACACCACGGTGGCTATGCCAGCGTCAAATAAAATTCATGTATTGTACTTATGGCAGAATATATTTCCTGAAGCACCATTCAAGGACAGTAAGGACAATTATGAATTAAACAATTATACAGCAACTGAGGAACGAATGGAGGAGGAAGGGATGACTGACACTGTGTATAAATTACCTTTGCGTCCGGTAAGAAGACGAAGGCATTCGCAATCAGAATTCAAGAAATATTTTGAGGTGCTCTTTGGACAACAGAGTATTAAATTACAACACAAAAGATATTTTCAATGGGGCTTACAAGTTCTTTCAACTGATTATAAACTAGTTGGTTATCCAAAAGGAATTAATTGGCTGAGGAATGTTACATTTCCTGAGGAGGTTTTATATTATATGTTAGTACCAAATTTTGAACACATCGAAAATAAGCAATGGATGGAAGAGAATGGTACTCTAGTAATGAGTAATTTTTTACAATGTGTAAATCAAACATTATATGAGGCTCTTCCGGTAGTGATTAAATCGGTATTAGAAACGGGTAAATATCCAAAAAATGAAAAAGAAATAATCAATAAGTTTATTAGACCATATTGCCAACTTAAGGGGTTGCCTGCGAATGACCAATATCATATGTTTAATTACACAAATTGTGGGATTAATCATTTAAAATATCTGTGGCGTGAAACAATGACCATTACTCCTGGAGTAGATAGATATGTGGGGATTGGCTTGTTACCATCAGAAATGTTAATATTAGAGCCATGTTTTGTAAATTATACTTTTAAGGGATATCATTCATATCTTTTGGAAACATTCCTGAAGCAACAATGGCTGTCTTTGCACAGTGCACATTATTATGAATATATCGGAACAAAACAATCAACTCCCAGAGCGGTCTCGGTGGAAATCCGGGGATGCAAAAATTGTTTAGCTCCACCGTCAATATTGACCAAGGTGGTATATGAAAAGGGTAAGAAACATATTGAATACACGTTAGGTCTTCGGGAAACGATGACACATTCTAATCCTGAGGGAAAATACCCCTCTGTAAAATATGGTTACTATGGTAAAGAATTTTGTTCTGAAAAAGATAATTATGAATTTTGTTATGACAAGGACTCTTTTTCAGAGTCCACCATGCATCAGGCCCGGATGGTGAATAGAAAAATGTTTTGGTCACGAAGATATAGAATGCATGACGGGATATTGATTGGGAAGAGTTTTGAAAAATTGATAGATATGTATTTTTCAAACTCCCCGCCTAGACATGTGACGACCAATAAAATAATGTTAAATTCACACACTTTCTGGGGACATGTAGAAAGAGAAGTAAAAAATGTTTTTCAACATCCCATTCCCAAATTTCAAAAGATTTTTGAACAACGCTTTGGAAAATGGCTGAATGTTACATGGGAAACGTTTGAAGAAGAAAAAATAAAAAATGGTTTTCCAGGGGCTCGGCCGGAATTTCAACAAGTTTCACTATCGGAGTTACGAATAGCTAGAACTAGCTGGGTAAATGAAATAGTATGTCATGTTGGAACAAAATATGCTTTTAGTGCACAATCAGCATTTTATGGACGAAATGTGTTTCCAGACAAGTGGTTAATAAATGGATTAGACGTCAGGGTTCCTTGGAGTAATCCATTCCCTTCTATTGACTTTAAACAATATAATATGTTACGGTTCTGGCCACAGAACTTTTCATCTGAAGTAGATTTTCAAGCTATTTCAGATTGCAAACAAGGGTTTGTCCCAGGCTATGAGGAGAGTGGTTTAGATGGTTTTGGTATACGGGACAAGGGCACTTTTTCGTTTAACAATATCATGGGAAAAGCCGCTGAAGGAGTTGTAAAAGGAGTACAACATCTTGGTGCCAAAGCTGTGGGAGTAGTGGTAGATTTACTTTATCAAAGTTTTGGGTTTTTAAAATATGTAATTCCTATAGTAATTTTTATTCTCCTTGTATTAATAGTGGGAGTACTGCATAAATTGGGTTTGTTGCCAATAGCCAGACTGATTATAGTCCGGGTGGTAAAAGTCATTTTTTCTATGTGTAAATTGATAGTAACCAGCCTAAAAAGGGTTGTACGATTTGTAGTAAGGGTGGGAACTCATGTTTTTTTTGACACCCGAATTGAAAGCCAGACAGGTAGTCGGGAACACTAGTTTGGTTGGGGAAAAAAAAGGGGAAGGGGAAAGATCTAAGGGGTGGCAAAATATTTTATTGAGGATGAGGTTAAGGTATAAGAAGGTGGAAGACTAGAAAATCAAGAGTCATTTTTTTTTGTTGTCTCAAGAGGACAGGTCGGACTAACAGGTCACCTTTTCTTTGAATCTCAAAGTATTTATTTTGAGTTAGTGTGTGTTTTATTTTTAAATTTATTGTTTGTTTTTATTTTTTTTGATTGTATTTGTTTCTTTCTTTTCTACGTTTTCATATGGTTTTATTTTTAGACAACCATGCGTACGTTTAGGCCTACTGAAACCGATGGCGGCAGTTTTTTAGAATTGGTGGGCTTTGTAGAGGAAGATGAAGATATGTCTTACGAACAGAATTTCTTCAGTGGAAATGAGGACTTGGTAAATGAACACTTTTGGGAAGATGCACTTTCTATGATAGCTGAACAAACAGGTTCAGAACAAAGTGAGTTGACGACCGAAGGCTCCGAGGTAGCGGACTTGGTGTTGCTGCCCGGGTTCTCGGGATATCGTCTGGACGAGTTGGAGGACCAAGAGCTGGATGACTTCCGTGATCCTCGAAGTCTGAGCGAGATAAATGAACAAGTACCATGGGAGATTCTGGAGCCTTCGTTTACGTCCGAGGAAATGCAGAATGTGGTACTTTACCCCTCAGATGAGTATTCTCATGCAATGTGGGATTCTGAGGAGTACCAAGAGCCAATTGTATGTGAGTCCCCGGGACTTGGGGAAATGGATGATTTACTGACTAGAATGTTGGTAACATCGGAGGCCGAGACTTCAGTGGAATGGCTGGAAGACATGACACAGAACGGAGGTATGGAGATGACGGAGCACCCGTCTGTACCAGAGTACAGAAATCCAAGTGAGGGGGCCGAACCACCTGTGATGGCATTGCCAGAGGAAGAAAGCAGTGCAACAAATGAGGTGGAAGGTCTGGTGGCCCGTGAAATATCATGGGAAACATATGTTCCAGCTGAAGCTAACTGGCCGCGCCTGGTGTTCTATGATGCCAATCACCAACAGGTATCTCCCGCCCGGATGAAGGACCCTGAAGAATGGGTCTATGTCTTCTACGCTCGCATCGGCCTTAATAGGTACCAGGGAGTCCAGATCTGGGTCAAGGGGGTGTCTTTGGGTCTGGTGGAAGCAAGCACCTTCTTGGTGGCCCTTGCACCAACAGATGTGTGTATCCCTTTTAGTCTGAGATGCGGAATAAAGATCTACCAGCTTGGTCCCTTCAAATGGGCGTTGGTGTCCTGTTATGATGATTTGGACACAAATATCGCGGATTATATTGTTATGGACGGTATTTTCTGTGAGGCAATGGGTCACCTAGGATGGAATAACTAGATGACAACTGGCGAGTCGGTGAAATATCTCGGTGGAGTCTAGGTGTAAAGACGCTGCCTACGGATGAATAAAATGTCATATGAGTGTGAGTAAAAAAAAAAAAAAAAAAAATAAATAAATAAATAATATATATATTTAAAAAATAATAATAGTAATTATTAGGAGAAGTAAATGGCCTAAACGTACTAACATGGATATTAAAAAATGATTAGTAGTTTAAGTAAATTTTGTTAGGTTTTGTGTGTGGTGTTTTTATTTTTTTTCTATATATGTTTTCTTTAAGTTTTGTTGTTTGATTTGGGAAAGATGTGACTTGTTGGGTGATCTGGTAATGCTAACGGATAAATGTACTATTTTCCCAGTTTCATGCGGGGGTGTTGAGTATTATGGATAAATATGTGATAAAACTGTCATATTCGTACATTTAACAAAGTCGTACAGTGTTTTATTCTGGAATTTTAAATTGTGTGAATTTTAGCTTCCTGGGAATTGAAGAGATGTGTGTTTTATTGTGAAAAACCGAAGGAAGTGTTGGGTTTATTTTAAAGTAAGTAAAGTAGCTTAGTATGTTCACGAAGCAGAAGAGAGGGGGCGATACAGAGAGATTTTCATGTGCTGGTAGAATGAGCTCCTCCTTACGGGGGAAGAGACCTTCCCCCGGGATAAAACCTCGGGTCGGAACGGAAAAAAGGGGTTGAGCGATCAACTCGGTAACTTAGATGAGACAGACTCACCAAGCACTTCTCTCTCTCTCTCTCTTTTTCTGTTTCGGAACACGGATGACTTGGTAAAATTCTAAAACTTTAGGTGGGGATTATTAGCATAGGAGTTTGATAAAATGGGGATGGAATTAATGAAGGTTGATGAAAACTTTCTTTAAGTCCGTACCATTTTTACAGATTCAGAGGGATGCATTTATTATAGGGCTAGGCGCAAGTTTAAAATCGGAGAGCATGCTTTAACTCTGGTCTTGTGCTTTGATAAATTGTAAAGAAAACCAAGGAAAACATCCTTTAGGGGATAATGAGTAAATACTCCATTTGATGAGTACTTAGGCAAATAATCTTGTTTTCTGTCTTTGCTATATTCTGAAAAATGATGTACTCTAATATCATGTGATTCAATAAAAACCAGTAAAACGTTCCACTTGTCTCAGTTACCACGTATATAATTTAGAGTGACCGGACCTAGTTAGAGAGAGTTTTTAAACATCGAGACGGGAAGCGCCCCTTTGGACATGACGTAAGTTGGTACTCCAAACACAGCCGACACACGCTGACAACATTATTAAACATAACCTCATAACCAATACCTTTTTTAATTTTAAATAAAAATTAAAGAAATGTTTTTAATAACTTCCCGGGTTTAACTCATGCAGTTGAATGCCGTAAATAGTATATCTGTTCTATTTTAAGGAGGTGGTATTAACAAACAATGTGATACATCAATAAACAGCAAAGTAAATTGTGAAAGAATTCTTTTGCCTAGAAGTGGTGAATGATAATCGGGATCAATTAGCAAGTGTTACAATTCACACCTAAAAGGGATTCTTATAATAGAAGAATACATTTAGAAGAAGTGAAACGCTGAACACAGTGAGGTTAAGTGAAATACTTTTTTATTTTATTTAAGAAAATTCCTGGCATTCTGGTGATTAAAATCCCGCAAGCTCACCTCCTAGAGCTCGGGTGAGATCTTCAGTAGAAGCCGTGAGAGTAGGGAATAGTTCTTTAAAGGAAAAAAGGATTGGTAATTAACTCAGTGTGTTACAAGTTAGTTAATATAGGTTTAATAGGACATAACTAATAAACTTGTATTCTGGCTTTTCATTCAAGTTCCGACTTTGGTAGTCTAGAACGCTTCAATAGATAGATAGATAGATAGATAGATAGATAGATAGATAGATAGATAGACAGAGATAGATAGACAGATAGATAGATAGACACAATATGAAGGAAGTGGGAGGTGTGCATAGTGCCCTAAAAAACAACTATATAGAATAACAATAGCGGAAAAATACTGCTTGATTGAAATCGCACAATACTTTAGTAGCGTTAAGAGTGTCTTCTAAAGCTGTGTTACACATGCCCCTTTCACACCGACACAAAGTCAGAGCTAGTTCAGAGTTAGTTTTTAGGTTTCACATGAGAAACCGCCTGCGAGCGTCTGGTGGCCGGGTCTGCCACGGGGCCCGGCCGGGCACAGCCCGAAGAAGCTACGTGGCATCAACTCCCTCTAAAACTGATGGGCCCACCACTCGTCAGAGGAACCGCTGGGGTCGGGTGCGCTGCCTAAAGGGTGGCAGTGAAGGGCGGGGACCACGATGGACCAGACCCGGGCAGCAGAGGCTGGCTTTGGGGGAAGGAGCCGGAACTGGTGCAGGAGGTGGAGCGCTACCAATTAGATCTGGTGGGGCTTACCTCCACGCAAAGTCTTGGCTCTGGAACCGTACTTCTGGACAGTGGTTGGACTCTATTCTTCTCTGGAGTTGCCCAAGGTGTGAGGCGCCGGGCCGGTGTGGGGAGACTCACGAGCCCCCGGCTGGGCGCTACTACGTTGGAGTTTACCCCGGTGGACGAGAGGGTTGCCTCCCTACGCCTCCGGGTTGTGGGGGGGAAGTTGACTGTTGTCTGTGCGTATGCACCGAACAGCAGTTCGGGGTATTCGGCCATCTTGGAGACCCTGAACGGAGTCCTGCATGGGGCTCCGGTAGGGAACTCCATAGTTCTGCTGGGAGACTTTAACGCGCACGTGGGCAATGATGGAGACACCTGGAGAGGCGTGATTGGGAGGAACGGCCTCCCTGATCTGAACCCGAGCGGTCGTTTGTTGTTAGACTTCTGTGCTGGTCATGGTTTGTCTATAACAAACACCATGTTCGAACATAAGGATGCTCATAAGTGTACATGGTACCAGAGCACTCTAGGCCGAAGGTCAATGAATGGTAAATGGTAAATGGTAAATGGACTTGTATAGCGCTATATCTCCGTTTATCACGGACTCAAAGCGCTTTACATTGTTTTTGTACACATTCACCCAGTCACACACACATTCATACACCGATAGCAGCAGCTACTACGCAGGGTAGGCTTAGCACTAGGGTGCTAAGCTAACTATCGGGAGCAATTCGGGGTTAAGTGTCTTGCCCAGGGACACTTCGACATGTGGCGGGGAGACGGGGGATCGAACCTCGATTTGATCGAATGATCGATTTCGTGATCGTATCATCTGATCTGAGGTCGCATGTTTTGGACACTCAGGTGAAGAGAGGGGCGGAGCTGTCAACTGATCACCATCTGGTTGTGAGTTGGGTCAAAGGGTGGGGGAAGACTCTGGACAGACCTGGTGAGCCCAAACGGGTAGTGCGGGTGAACTGGGAACGTCTAGCGGAGGCCCCTGTTCAAGAGATCTTTAATTCGCACCTCCTGCAGAGCTTTTCTAGCATCTCTGTGGAGGTTGGGGGCATTGAACCCGAGTGGTCGATGTTCAAAACTTCCATTGCTGAAGCTGCGGCAGGCAGCTGTGGTCTCAAGGTCTTAGGTGCCTCAAGGGGCGGTAACCCTCGAACGCTGTGGTGGACCTCGGTGGTCAGGGAAGCCGTCCGACTGAAGAAGGAGTGCTTCCGGGATATGTTATCTCGGGGGACTCCTGAGGCAGTTGCAAGGTACCGACAGGGCTGCAGCCTCTGCCGTGACAGAGGCAAAGCAGCGGGTGTAGGAGAAGTTCGGAGAAACCATGGAGAAGGACTTTCGGTCGGCACCAAAGTGTTTCTGGAAAACCGTCCGGCACCTCAGGAGGGGGAAGCGGGGAACCATCCAAGCTGTGTACAGTCAGGATGGGACGCTGTTGACCTCAACTGAGGAGGTAGTCGGTCGGTGGAAGGAGCACTTTGAGGAACTCCTGAATTCGACTAACACGCCCTCTATGTTGGAGGCAGAGCTGGAGGCTGATGGGGGATCATCGTCAATTTCCTTGGTGGAAGTCACTGAGGTAGTCAAACAACTCCACAGTGGCAAAGCCCCGGGGGTTGATGAGATCCGTCCAGAGATGCTGAAAGCAATGGGTGTGGAGGGGCTGTCTTGGATGACACGCCTCTTCAACATTGCGTGGAGGTCGGGTACAGTGCCGAAGGAGTGGCAGACCGGGGTGGTGGTTCCTATTTTTAAAAAGGGGGACCAGAGAGTGTGTTCCTCTCATCCTCCCCGGCAAAGTCTACTCCAAGGTGCTGGAAAGGAGGGTTCGGCCGATAGTCGAACCTCAGATTGAAGAGGAACAATGCGGATTCCGTCCTGGCCGTGGAACAACGGACCAGCTCTTCACTCTCGCAAGGATCCTAGAGGGAGCTTGGGAGTTTGCTCATCCAGTCTACATGTGTTTTGTAGATCTGGAGAAGGCTTATGACCGGGTTCCCCGGGAGATACTGTGGGGGGTGCTGCGGGAGTATGGGGTGAGGGTGTCTCTTCTCAGGGCCATCCAATCTCTGTACGCTCAAAGCGAGAGCTGTGTACGGGTTCTCGGTAGTAAGTCAGACTTGTTTCCGGTGGGGGTTGGCCTCCGCCAGGGCTGCGCTTTATCACCAATCCTGTTTGTGATATTCATGGACAGGATATCAAGGCGTTGTCGTGGTGGGGAGGGCTTGCAGTTTGGTGGGCTGAGGATCTCATCTCTGCTGTTTGCGGATGATGTGGTTCTGATGGCATCATCAGTCTGTGACCTTCAGCTCTCATTGGATCGGTTTGCAGCCGAGTGTGAAGCGGTTGGGATGAGGATCAGCACCTCTAAATCTGAGGCCATGGTGCTCAGCAGAAAACCGATGGATTGTCTACTACAGGTAGGGAATGAGTCCTTACCCCAGGTGAAGGAGTTCAAGTACCTCGGGGTCTTGTTTGCGAGTGAGGGAACAATGGAGCGTGAGATTGGCCGGAGAATCGGAGCAGCAGGGGCGGTTTTGCATACGCTTTACCGCACTGTTGTGACGAAAAGAGAGCTGAGTCGTAAGGCAAAGCTTTCGATCTACCGGGCGATCTTTGTTCCTACCCTCACCTATGGTCATGAAGGCTGGGTAATGACCGAAAGAACGAGATCGCGGGTACAAGTGGCCGAAATGGGCTTTCTCAGGAGGGTGGCTGGCGTCTCCCTTAGAGATAGGGTGAGAAGCTCAGTCATTCATGAGGAACTCGGGGCAGAGTCGCTACTCCTTTGCATTGAAAGGAGCCAGTTGAGGTGGTTCGGGCATCTGGTAAGGATGCCCCCAGGGCGCCTCCCTAGGGAGGTGTTCCAGGAGCATCCAGCTGGAAGGAGGCCTCGGGGAAGACCCAGGACTAGGTGGAGAGATTATATCTCCACACTGGCCTGGGAACGCCTCGGGATCCCCCAGTCAGAGCTGGTTGATGTGGGGAAGGGAAAGGGAAGTTTGGGGTTCCCTGCTCAAGCTGCCCCCGCGACCCGATTTCGGATAAGCGGTTGAAGATGAAGATGATGATGATGATGATGATGATGATGAGACCTGCCTGCGCCAGCGGCCGGGGGAGGGATTATCCTGACCAACCAGACCAACTCAAACCTCATGCCCGCCATATTTAAAAACGCCGCTACTACGAGACGTAAACATAACATAATTACCGAATGTAGCGATCAAATTGACCGCCGACCGACCGGTGTGTGTGTGTGTGTGTGTGTGTGTGAGTCTCAGTGTGTGTGTGTGTGTGTGTGTGTCTCAGTGTGTGTGTGTGTGTGTCTCAGTGTGTGTGTCTCTCTACCTGTGCATCCAGCCTCCCCTCCTCTCCAGGTGAATCCAGGTAAACACTCGTCACAGCGTCGGCCGGTGGCTCCAGCGCGACACACACACACTCCTGAGTCTGAGCAGTGAGGAGACAGACTGCGCTGCGGACTGCAGTCACATTCTGGGGGAAAGGGACAGTGTTAGTGTCTGTCTGTCTGTCTGTCTGTCTGTCTGTCTGTGTCTCTGTCTGTCTGTCTGTCTGTCTGTCTGTGTCTCTGTGCGTCTCTGTGTGTGTGCGTGTGCGTGTGTGTGCGCCTGTCTGTGTGCGTGTGTCTGTGTCTCTATGTGCGTCTCTGTCTGTGTCTCTGTGCGTCTCTGTCTGTCTGTGTCTGTCTGTGTGCCTGTTTGTCTGTCTGTCTGTCTGTCTGTCTGTCTGTCTGTCTGTCTGTCTGTCTGTCTGTCTATCTCTCTCTCTCTGTCTGTCTGCCTGTCTGTCTGTCTGTCTCTCTCTGTCTGTCTGTCTGTGTCTCTGTCCCTCTCTCTCTGTGTCTGTCTGTCTGCCTGTCTGTCTCTCTCTCTCTCTCTCTCTGTCTGTCTGTCTGTCTGTGTCTCTGTCTCTCTCTCTCTGTGTCTGTCTGTGTGCCTGTCTGTCTCTCTCTCTGTGTGCCTGTCTGTGTGCCTGTCTGTCTCTCTCTGTGTGCCTGTCTGTCTGTCTGTCTGTCTATCTGTCTGTCTGTCTCTCTGTCTGTCTGTCTGTTACCTACCCACACACGCTCTCTCGTGCTCCAGCCCGACTGATTGGTCCCTGTAGTAACCAAGGCGACAGAACTGACAGTTTTGACCCCTCGTGTTGTGTTTGCAGCTCACACACGTCACCACGTTTAAGAAGTCGATGTAACTGCAGCGGTTTGAGTGACTGTTACACTCACAGTCTGAAACACACACACACACACACACACACACACACACACACACACACACACACACACAGACACACACACACACACACACACACACACACACACACACACACACACACACACACACAGAGGGACACACACACACACACATGGTTACACCAACAGTAAGGAAGTAAAACAGACAGGTGCAGGGTGTAATATCTGAATATTTAGCTTAATCAAGTGAGGAAAGTTCTAGATGTCAGCGCTCCCTTGCTAACCCCTTTAGGGAGCATTTACAGAAGCTACGGAGGCCTTCAAGGACAAGAAGCTAGTTACTAAATGGCCTTCAAGGACAAGAAGCTAGTTACTAAATGGCAGCCATGACAGTAAAGTTAACATACATCAGACACAGAACGGTGAGACAGACATGATGTGATGTAAGCAGAGAAGGGGAGGGGTCAGTGTGTGTGTGTGTGTCTTGCTGTGTGTGTGTGTGTGTGTGTGTGTGTGTGTGTGTGTCTCACCCTGGAAGGTGACGTAGGCGATCTTGGACAGCTGACTGACCTTCGGCCCTCCAGGAATCAGGATCTTCTGAGGCGCTTTGAGAATCAAAACAAGGTGTAACCACGGCAACAGGCTACACTAACGAACCAATGAGAGCGCAGTATACTGACCCATCACTAACACTAGCCAACTGTCTCTACTGGGAGTGTCACCATATGGATCGGAAGTCAGAAATCAACCAAAATTACGTCACAATCTCAACCTTTCAAGAAATGCGTGTATGTATGTGTGTGTGTGTGTGTCTGTCTGTCTGTCTGTCTGTCTTGCAGGGAATGCTAAAATGTACCAAACTACACTAAAATTACCCATGAATTACCCATCATGAATCGAATCGCGTCAAAGATTTTGAGAACCGTGACACCCCTCACTGCTACTGCTACCAATACTGTACTACAGCGTAATAAAGTGCTGAGTGAGTGTGTGTCTGTGTGTGTGTGTGTGTGTGTGTGTCTGTGTGTTGTTCCTAATGCTGCCACTAGGGGGCAGATCTGTTTATACGTTTTTACCTTTCTTCTTCACATATCCTTTCTCCTCCGGCGGCTTCTCCCCTTCGTCTGACGGTTTGGTTTAGAGGAACAAAAGATTTACGTTTATGTTTTAAATATTTTTTTTTTGGCATTTTCAAGCTTTACTAGACAGTACAGAGTTGAAATGTGGAGAGAGAGAGCGAGAGAGAGAGAGAGAGGGGGGATGACCTGCAGTAAAGGTCCACGGGTCAGATTTGAACCCGCGACCACTGCAAAGAAGGCCAGAGCCAATATGGTACGCGCTCTATCCACTACACCACCGGAGGGGCCCCAGATTTACATTTATTTAACTGAAGTTTGTTTGATCAAATCTCTAAACGTTTCCTAACCCACGGCCCTGTTCTGCTGCTATTCAGAGCTCCAATGTTCCAACAGAATCGTGGCTCTGATTTACTTTATAAAAATGAATTCACACAGAATTGAAAAGTTGTCCAAAGGGAGCGCTAGAATGAACACACACGGAAAGTTCCTCGTAGCACCTTTAATGTCAGATGTCTCTTACAGTCAAGATCGTGTTAATATTCTGTGGTGATTCAGTTAGAGAAAACAGAATATATTTGGACAAAAGAAATCCCTCTGACATATTGGACTCTGTGTTCTACTCACACCATCTATTCATCTACTTTTACCTTTTTTCTCTCCCGTCGATTCTTTCTCTTCAGACTTTGTTTCTCCGGGAACTGAATCCTCCTCAGAAGACTTGCCTTCCAGCTGAGCCACTAGAGCATCTATAGCTGCATCTTCTGCTGAGACCACCACTGGACCTTCTGCTGTTTCAGGGTTAGGATCTCCACCGGGACTTCCACTCTCCGCGGCAGAAGAATCAGGGCTCGATTCTGGTACTGACTCGGGTCTTGGTTCTGGTCTTGGTTCTCCTGATTTCTGATCGTCGGGGACAGGGAAGGAGAAGTCCACGGGGGCGAAATCAGCACCGGATCGATCTTGAGGAGCCGAGGAGCTTGTGACTGGTTGAACATCTCCTCCTAAACCTTCAGACGCTTCTACAGGAACATCTGGAGGAGGAACATCCAGAGGAGTTACTTCAGCGGGACGAGGGTCGGGAGCTGCAGCGTCTATCGGAGAGACGGGAGGAGAAGGTGGGTCTGTGACCGAGTCTGGAGCCCTAGAAGAGGGACCTTCTGGTAAAGGACCTTCTGGAGCAGATGGTGGGTCAGGTAAAGAGACGTCTGGAGAAACATCTTGAACCGGTGGCTCTATAACCACTGGATTTGGAGTCAGAGGGAGTTCAGTGGGACGCACATCGGGGGAAGGGGCGTTTAGAGGAATGTCTGGAGGCCTCGCAGAAGATTCAGGAAGTGGAACTGACGGAGTCGACAGATCTGGAGAAGGTTGATCAGGAGATGTTTCTGGACCAGGCTCTTTCGGAGGATCTCCATCGGGTAACGGCAGATCTATAGGAACCTCTGGAGGTGAGAAATCAAGAGGAGGGACAGTAGGAGAGGGCGGTAGATCAGTTAGATCAGGAAATACTTCTGGAAGAGATACTTCTGTAGATGCTGCATCAGGAGAAGGTTGGTCTATCTGAGAGCCTTGAGTCGTAGAGGAGAGAACTTCTGGACTAGGGGCGTCAGTAGAAGGGTCAGGGTTAGGCGGTGGAGCTGATTCTGGAGCTGGTTCTGGAATAGGAACTTCCAGAGGTGCTCCATTGGATGACAGCAGATCTATCATAGAGTCTGGAGCTGTAGAAGAGGGCCATTCAGTCAGAGGAGCATCAGTAGGTGGAAGATCTGGACTAGGGTCGTCAGGAGAAGGTAGATCCGGAGAGAGTAGATCTGCAGTGGGCTGTGGTTGAAAGGCTCCTTCAGGTGGCGTTGTGTTTATCGTGTCTAGGGGAACATCAGAAGAAGTTGTGTCAGTTCCTGTTGGAGGAGAAACATCTCCGGTGGACGTTGGACCTCCAGGTGCAGCAGGTGCAGCCCGGTCGCTGGATGACGTCGTAGCTGCTGCTGGCAGTGGTGGGGGGGCAGTTGGTCCGATGGCGGTTGGTGTAGCCGGGGCAACAGTAGCCGTTAGAGTTTGAGTCGAGGTAAGAGTCGTAAAGGGGGAGGAGTCAGTGGTCACTGGGTCAGAAATAAACATCCGAGAGTCAGAACTGCTGCCTGGGCTAACATTAGCTAGCCCTGGGACGGTGCTAGGTTTAGCATTAGGACTAACGTTAGCTAGCCCTGGGACGCTGCTAGGTTTAGCATTAGGGCTAACGTTAGCTAGCCCTGGGACTGGAGTGACACTTGCAGGTTTAGGAAAGTCAACAGTAACTGTGGCAGAACTGGGATCAGTGATGGAGTCAGATAGAGTGGTCACATCACTGCTAGATATTGGGTTAACTACCGTGGGAGTGTCGGTACTTTTACTTGTTTCTACAGCGGGAACTTTCCACAGCTCAGACTCTGTGCTCAGGACCATCACTGGAGTGACTGTGACAGTGACTGTGACAGTGACGGTGTTGGGAGTGTCTCCAGTCTCAAGAGGAATCAGAGAAGACGTAGAAATAGAATCAGTCATGGAGTCAATTACAGTGGAGATCTCAGTGCTAGATATTGGGTTAAATACAGTGGTTACCTCACTGCTTGTAGTTGTTTCTACAGTGGTACTACTCCACAAATCAGAACCTGTTGTAATGACCGTAACTGGATTTACTGTGTCAGGAATGTTTTCAGTCTCACTGGTAGACATGGGAGAAGTTGTAGAAATCCAATCAGTCACAGAGTCAATACCAGTGGTGGTATCACCGTTAAGGTCTGGGTTAAATAGAGAGGTGGCATCAGGGCCAGGGCTGGTTTGTTCAGCAGTAAAGATCCCTGTGTCACTGGTTGGACCTGAACTGTCCGATGTTACGGTAAAATCTGTGAAAGCATCAGAACCTGTAGTCAGGATCGTAACTGGAGTGACACTGTCTGTATTAGGAAATCCTCCAGTAACTGAGTCAGTCATGGAGTCAAATGCAGTGGTAGATTCACCGCTAGAAACTGGGTTTAATACAGTGTCAGGGCTAGTTCTTGTTTCTACAGTAGTCAATTCACTGCTAATGCTTGGGCTAGGTATAGTGGGAGTGTCAGGGCTAATGCTTGGGCTAGGTATAGTGGGAGTGTCAGGGCTAATGCTTGGGCTAGGTATAGTGGGAGTGTCAGGGCTAATGCTTGGGCTAGGTATAGTGGGAGTGTCAGGGCTAATGCTTGGGTCAGGTATAATGGGAGTGTCAGGGCTAATGCTTGGGCTAGGTATAGTGGGAGTGTCAGGGCTAATGCTTGGGCTAGATTCAGTCGTAAACGTCCACGCGTTACTGTCTGTGTCCGTCACACTGAACGTACCCTCTGTGCTCGGGGGAACTGCCTCAGAAGTCTTCTCGGACATTAACGCTGCCGTAGAACTTTGAGTAGAAGAAGAAGGAGTAGCAGCAGCAGCAGGGAATGTGGAGCTAAAGTCAGTTAGCGAGGGAGCGTCGGACACAGAAGGGTCTGTGCTCAGAATGATGTCAGTGTCAGTAGGAATCACACTGTCTGTAGGAGAGGGAGTGTCTGTTGTAGGCATGTCTGTAGTCCATGTCCATGTGGTACTGTCTGTGGGTGTGTCAGTGGTCGTGTAAGGACTGGTGGTAGGAGGGTCTGTCAATGTGTCTGTAGTCCATGTTGTAGTGTCTGTG
>CASHTC010001194.1:291020-293520 GCA_949357725.1 Hyperoplus immaculatus
CCCCCTCCCCCCCTGACACTGGTGCAGGAGCTCAGAAAAATCCCAAAAAGAGCTCAAGAAATGTTTCAGTTGTTGATTCTACTGCTAAGAAAAAACCTGGACGTACAGCAGAAGGTATAAAATCCATGTGCCATCACTGAAGGCTTTACCTCATGTAGATGCACCGACAGTGTTGTTGTAATTACTCAGAATTCCTCATGGGGGGCGACAGAAGTTACGCACTGTAGCTTTTACTTGATTGAAAATGTAAATGTGCGTGCGTGTGTGTGTAGATGCGTGTGTGTGTGTGTACATACAGCCGTTAGCAGAGTGTGTGTGTGTGTGTACATACAGCCGTTAGCAGAGTGTGTGTGTACATACAGCCGTTAGCAGAGTGTGTGTGTGTGTACATACAGCCGTTAGCAGAGTGTGTGTGTGTGTACATACAGCCGTTAGCAGAGTGTGTGTGTACATACAGCCGGTAGCAGAGTGTGTGTGTACATACAGCCGTTAGCAGAGTGTGTGTGTACATACAGCCGTTAGCAGAGTGTGTGTGTACATACAGCCGGTAGCAGAGTGTGTGTGTACATACAGCCGGTAGCAGAGTGTGTGTGTACATACAGCCGTTAGCAGAGTGTGTGTGTGTGTACATACAGCCGTTAGCAGAGTGTGTGTGTGTGTACATACAGCCGTTAGCAGAGTGTGTGTGTACATACAGCCGGTAGCAGAGTGTGTGTGTGTGTACATACAGCCGGTAGCAGAGTGTGTGTGTACATACAGCCGTTAGCAGAGTGTGTGTGTGTGTACATACAGCCGGTAGCAGAGTGTGTGTGTACATACAGCCGTTAGCAGAGTGTGTGTGTACATACAGCCGTTAGCAGAGTGTGTGTGTACATACAGCCGTTAGCAGAGTGTGTGTGTGTGTACATACAGCTGGTAGCAGAGTGTGTGTGTACATACAGCCGTTAGCAGAGTGTGTGTGTACATACAGCCGGTAGCAGAGTGTGTGTGTGTGTACATACAGCCGTTAGCAGAGTGTGTGTGTACATACAGCCGGTAGCAGAGTGTGTGTGTGTGTACATACAGCCGTTAGCAGAGTGTGTGTGTACATACAGCCGGTAGCAGAGCCCCTTGGTAGCGGTAGGTAGGACCCCGGCCTCCACCCCTCCTGACTGTAGCCGGCGGCGCAGCGCTCACAGTCCTGTCCGCTGGTGTTATGCTCACACACACACTGCAGCGACGCATCACGCAGCACACACGCAGAGGCATGCAGGTTACAGTTACACCTGCAGGAGAGAGAGAGAGACACACACACACACACACACACACACAGAACACACACACACAGAACACACACACACAGAACACACACACACACACACACACACACACACACACACACACACACACACACACACACACACACAGAACACACACACACACACACACACACACACACACACACACACACACACACACACACACACACACACACACACACACACACACAGAACACAGTCACACACTTTGTGAGAATATTTTTTATTTTTTTTAACATTGTGGAATTCTTCATGTTGAATGTCTTGTTTTGTTCAATCTCCCTAGTAACTGATCTGTCTCGGTTACTAAAATAAAATAAAATAAAATAAAATAAAATATGTGTTGAGTGCGTCTCTGTGCTTGTTACCTGTTTTATTGTGTTTTATAAGTGGGTGTGTCAGTCTTTTTAATATCTATAGTCTAGACTTTTTATATTTTCATATATTCATTATCGTATTGTCTGTTCTGCACCGTGGGACGTGAGCGCCACACCGAAGCACAAAGACAATGAAGTTTGAAATCATAAATCTAAAGTCTGTAATCCTAATCATAACTATATAATATGGGCGTGTGTCTTTCACCTTGCGGATATGTGAGTGTGTGTGTGTGTGTGTGTCTGTGTCTGTGTGTCTGTGTGTTTTGAGTTTGTGTGTGAGTGTGTCTGTGTCTCTGACTGTGTGTGTGTGTGTGTGTGTGTCTGTGTCTGTCTGTCTGTCTGTCTGTGTGTCTGTCTGTCTGTCTGTGTCTGTCTGTCTGTCTGTCTGTCTGTCTGTCTGTCTGTCTGTCTGTCTGTGTGTCTGTCTGTCTGTCTGTCAAGTCAAGTCAAGTCAAGTCAAGTTTATTTATATAGCACATTTACAGACGGCTAAGCCCCACCAAAGTGCTTCACATAAAGAACAATTAGTGCAGTAAAAACAGGATTTAACACAATTGAAAAGAAACAAATAAGAAAATAAAAACAACAACAACACAGAGGTTAAAACGAGAATGCCTGCAGGAGTGGTCTAGTAGAAGGCAAGAGAGAAGAGGTGGGTTTTTAAAAGTGATTTAAAAACATTTAGGGACTGTGCTGCACGGATGTGGAGGGGAAGGCTGTTCCAGAGCCTGGGGGCTGCGACCGCAAAGGCTCTGTCACCCCTGGTCTTTAGCCTGGATCTGGGCACCTCAAGCAGCAGTTGGTCAGCTGACCGTAGTGCTCTGG
>CASHTC010001195.1:0-147500 GCA_949357725.1 Hyperoplus immaculatus
TAATTGTTATTTTAAGTTTATTTTCTGTTTAAATACAGACATAGGCTACGGGAGAGGGAGGGGGAAGTGGAGGGGGGGGTCTAACGTCTAACCACTACACCACGAGCGCCATATATAGAGATTATTGATAGTTTATGTGCATCCAAATTTAAAACATAAAAAATAAAGTTGCTGTGAACTGCAAGTGAAAGACAGCTCAGTCTCACAATCTCTCACACCAGGATGTTTCTGCTTTTCACTGTTGTAACTTTTGCTGGTGCAGAGAGACAGATGCAGAAGTGCAAAGCGTGACATATTGTTGTTATTTATTCATGTGATCAAGAGAGAGATGCAACAAGCAGATAGACACGTAGTGTGTCAATGACACTGCAACAGTCATTTCCCCATCTCTGCATTGCCCCAGCATCAGGGAAGGGGCATAACAATATATTTTTTCGTTTTGTTTATTTTTTTTGTCGGATAATTTTTCGGAGCTATTTTTTTTGGAATGCATGAAAAGCAGATACAATTATTTTTTTTATTATTATTAATCCAACGGATCA
The DNA here is from genome assembly GCA_949357725.1 of Hyperoplus immaculatus. Lineage (NCBI taxonomy): Eukaryota > Metazoa > Chordata > Actinopteri > Uranoscopiformes > Ammodytidae > Hyperoplus > Hyperoplus immaculatus. The sequence continues at coordinate 543 of CASHTC010001195.1, forward strand.
TAGAGGTGAAGTTAAGGACCTTCCATATGTGTCACAACAAAAGATGATGCAGATTTAACACAAGTCCACCCAGAGGAAAGGAAAATTCGAAAAGAGATCTCAAAAAATGTTCATTTACTTCTCCTAGACAACTATGACACCAAACTGAGACTGAGCTTTATTTCTCCTGTCTCATTTTTTTTCTCCCGAGCAATAAGATGCACTACACGCTGTAGAAGAGCTTTGAGTAGGAAATATGTCCTCTGGGCAACTTCCCTGACGTGTTCTGACTGCAGATATATCTTCCTGCTGCTTTACTTGTTGTTGTTTCATTGCAGGAACGAGGAACTATGGAACCAGCTCCACTGAAGAGATCTGAGTCCATGTTTTTCCCCTGTAGTTTTCAAAGCCAAGATATGTTTGGGGGGTAAGTCTGAGGTTTCTATCCAATATTCTCTGTTAATTATATATAATATTTGATCTGAATCGAGGGTCTAAAGACGTCATACAACACTGTATACTGTACAGATTATAAAGCAGGAAAATGCATCAGATAGACTAGTAAAAACGCTTAACTCACACAATGAGAACTTTTACTTTGGAAAATACAGGAAGCTAATGTGGATCTACATATTTAGAATTTAAATTTTACGATTTAAAAACAATATTTTCTTTTATTTTGCAATGTTGCATTTTGGAATTCATGTATCACTGATTGATGGAGAATTATTTTATCTCAGGAGAACGTCTACACAGTTTGTAAAGAACAAGATGAAGATTACCCAGAATGCTTTGAGGTCGATGATGAGGAAGAAGAGACGAACGACAAACTGCAACTCATCAGGAGAAGAAATGCAATGAAATGGTGTAGAGCAAATTATGAAATCTAGTCTGAGGACGTCTGAGTGTGCATTGTGATTTAGTGTGTGTGTGTGTCTCATCTCATCTACCTAATTTTCATAGTGAGTGAATTTTAGTTTCTGACTGTCATTGTGTTACTACGTGTGTGTATGTGCGAGTGTGCGAGTGTGTGTGTGTATGTGTGAGTGTGTGCGTGCGCCATTCAAACTATTGCCACTATGGTTGCTAAATGAAACTTTCTTTACACATGTAAAACAAAGATTGTCCAGTCCACTGGTTTCTATTCAAAATGATATGTATTTATTTGAACTCAAACCTTTCAAAAAAACAAAAACAAAGCAGGCCAAATATCCTTAAAGCCTTTTCTTATAATCTATCAAGTTTGTTATTCACATTATAGTATCAACCTCTGTTAGCAGCATGGTCAAAGACTGTTTGCTTAGAAAATAGCAACACCTGCTGCCAGTTACCTCTATGAGTATGTGCACCTTATTTAATCAACGAGTGTATACTGCCCCCAAGTGGTGGGAGGCAGAATACAAACAAAACATAAAATGGCTCAATTTAAGATGACGTAAATTGAGCATCAGTAATAAAGTAAAAAAGAAAATCATGTCTGTTTCATATACAGGATATTTGTACCAAAGTGGTCAATGATGTCACTGGTTTGGATTGTACTTACTGTATATATGTCCACAATGGAATATGTTGGAAATGTACTATATGTTTATATCATAGATAGTATAGGTTTATATGAGGGTTAATGTCAGCATTGAAAATCATGTATAAAAGTGTGTTCATTGTTATGTGCACTTTTGTTGTTTACTTTTTGAATACTTTCGACTTAAATTTCATCTTCATCTTAAAGCTGGGGTGGAGGATTTGGGGAGAAAATGGCAGTTGGGATAGAGATTCGAATCCATGTACCTCAACCGCTCCACTTGTTCTGTTTGGTCCCTTCCTTATGGTCCCTCCCTGACACTTTTCTCAGGCTAGGATGATCTGATTAAAAAAAAAAAAAATTTGCACATTTATACTAAATAGGATCTCCAAATTCAATACACCTTCATATTCCAACTGGTGAAGTAGGCCTTTAATGTTTACATTTGATTGATTATGATTATTCCGGACGACGCTGCAACAATGTACATAGCCTACATTCTTCTTTCAAAATGAAATGAATTGTAATTCGTCCTTTTCAGTAAATTCTAACCCTAACCATATTGTAGCCTTCTACAATCTTTTGTAAACCAGGTTAGTCCGATTGAGATTTAAAATCTCTTTTTTAAGAGAGACTTGACTTATATCGCGACAAATACAAGTTCAAAAGCAGCTGATTGATTGATTGATTGATTGATTGATTGATTGATTGATTCAATTTTATTTCAGACATATCAAAAAAGAAAAATTAAAAGCATGAAAATACAATAAAAAAATATGTTCAAATGATTTCACAAATAAAAATAAACAAAAAATAAACAAATAACATATTGAATTGATATGCCTGAAAAGGAGTAGGAAGAAGTATAAACTTGAATGAAGAAGAGAAAAGAAATTAAAATGCTTGATTAAAACATTTGCAATTTCCAATAGACCATGACGTCATATTCAACACAGTGGATCCTGAGGCTTGAGCTCCTTCTGCAGTTTATTCCCGGAAGATCATTTTGCGGAAAACTTCAAATCCTTATTTTATCCTATTTTATGGTTGTGGTCTCTAATATCTTTGTTTTATGCATTGAACATGTTTTAATTAATTAATACTTTTTATGTATTTATTTATTTTATCTGTTGCTCTATGCTTTTTTTGCGGGTCTCTTGCCTGTGATGAATGTGTTTAGTTTTGTATTTTCTTTATTTTGTGCATGGAAATCACTCTGAGCGAAGGGTGCTATACAAATAAAAATTATTATTATTATTATTATTATTATTATTATTATTATTATTATTATTATTATTATTATTATTATTATTATCACCCAGTTCTGAACACAATCTGAAATAAAAGGTTTATTATAAAATACTTTGCTTTCTTATATGTGCTAAGCTCCAGCACACCAAAGAAAAAACACTCTGAAAACAAGACAAAGTGAATAATGCTTTGATATTGTTTCACTACTATATTTGTAGCCTATATCATTTTTGTCTGAAAATCAACTGCAAAGTAGTTTGCTCGCAACAGCCAATCAAATCGCTGATCGAAGCCTCGGTGGTGACGTCATCGGCCGTTGATGCTTGGTTTCTTTCAACAAGACTCCTCTCCCAGGCCTATCTGCTTTTGTTATTTTTATTTTATTTTATCTTATCAGTTTTTCTTTTTTCTCTTTTGAATAGCCCATTGCTCTGATATTGTTTCACTAGTTTTATAGCCTATATATATATTTTTGTCTTAAAACCAACTGCAAAGATATCAACTTTGTGAAAGTAGTTGCTCCAACAGCCAATCAAAACGCAGGTCGCGTGTCAGTTCGTGACGTCATCGACCGTTGATGCTTGATTTCTTTCGACAGGACACTTTCAACACTCCCCAAAAACACGGCACTTTTTCTTCTCAAACTCAATCGTTATTATGAGAATGAATACCGCGTCTTGGATTCCTCAAAAGGAGATAGTTCTCATCGATTTCATGCCAGGTTGGTAATGCTAACGTTTTTCTTTTATTTATTTTTCTGTCAAACAGTTGATCTATGTATGTAAACGAGGTAGGCTAACGTTAAACGGGTTAAATGGCCGTTAGCCGGTTAACTAACTGACGTTTGTATGTATTTTTCTTGCTAGCGATAATGTTCGTTGTCTGCTTTGATAGCTAATCTTCTGATAATGTAATGATGTAACATAGTTATCACAATTTATTCTGCCGTCGTGTAAATTGACAAGTAAATTAATTTAATAACTTAATTTAACTTTTAATTTGTCCGTTTCGGGCTTCGGTTGCCATGGTTCCTAAAGCTCGGTCGCCATTTTGAGGTACAAACAAAATATTTCTCTGGAAAAAATGAAGAGACCACTCCAAATGTTCAGTGTCTCTCGTTTTACTATTTATAGGCATATGTTTGAGTATAATGGACATTTTGGTTTTATAATATAAACTACTGACAATATTTCTACCAAATTCCAATACATTTTTTGTCACTAAGAGCATTTTCAATAAGTTATGTATTTTGACCACTGATTGTTGGGTAACTTTGCTCAACTGTGTTAGCCTAATAAAGAAAAATAATGTAAAATGATGCGCCCTGAGTGATAAGGTATAACAACACTGAGCTAGTTTGCTTTTTAGAGCTCTCAATAAGTCCATGGTTTATAGTTAAAATATATTTTAAAATTACTGTGAGCAAAATGATAAATATTGTTAGTGCGTCAACAGCTATTTAATTCATAAATTAACATTGAGCGCTCGTTATTTGGCACTTATGGTTTCAAAAGTTAAACCAGCTATACAGGGAGTTATTTAGGCAAAACATTTTTTGAAGATGTTTTTTTTGGCATTTTCAAGTTTTATTAGATAGTTCAGAGTTGAAATGGGGAGAGAGAGAGGGGGGATGACCTGCAGTAAAGGTCCACCGGTCGAATTTGAACCTGCAACACAAAGGCCGGAGCCCATATGATACGTGCTCTATCCACTACACCACCGGAGCACCCCAGTTATTCAGGCTTTTATGAGACACTGTATTGTACGTTGAATATGCTTCATAGGTTCTTCTATATGATGTCTGGGTGAGCAGTGGAGGTTATATGCTATAGTCCAGAAAATCCTTCTCTAATATTCCTTGCTGGCCGATGGGAACTTGAGAGAACTTGTATTTCTAACAATCGTTTTTCATCCTTCATCAGATGGCGACGGCTACATGAACCTACGCTGCACCACTAATCACATTCTCCCGACTTTATCACATGAATTACTGACTGTTTGTTCCTCACAATGGCGGCTCTCTGTTGTTACCAACGTTACCAAGCAGATCACAGCATCCGTGACGTAAGCACTATAGACCAATGAATATAATGTGAGGTTATTTCAGGCTACTCCTCCTCGCTTGACACCTGGTTCATTTCACACAGGGCGGAGATTCGTTCAGGATCCAAAAGATGAAACCTACAGAAGGGGAGACAGACAGACAGACAGACAGACAGACAGACAGACAGACAGACAGACGTCGTCCTGGATGAACTGACTTCTCTACTTGGGCAGGATGAGCGGGAGATCAGCTGCATACAACCGTAAGTGGCTCCCTACGTAAAACATGAATGAACAAATGTTATGGTGTGTGATGGAGTAAAGAAAACAGTAGGCTGATGTTGTTCCCCTCCCACTACCTGGTCTGGTGGGTCTCAGTTTGGGGTTCCTTCATTAAACCTGCCAGCTGAATACTTTTACTCCAGTTGCATGGACATTATGTTGAACGCAATTTGCAACCTGCAACTAATTGAGTGAAACCTTCACTGTGTAAAGCCAGTAATTTACTAACTGCAATTAATGTAAAACTGTAAAACAAATTTAATGAAAGCTGATAATCTAGTAACCTAACTTGCTAATAGCTAAATAACTATGACAATAATGTCATCATTACATTATTACTATACTACTATAATGTAATAATATCACCTTGAACACATCCAGTCACATATGTTCAAATCACCGACTCATCAGGCCAACACATCCTCAGTGGTTCACAGTAATGAAAGGTGGAGAGACATCTCCCTCTAGCTGCCACACTGAGAAAGGATCACTGCTCCTCACAATGAGCAACAACAGAGCAGGACTTAGCTGGAGTCAACTGGGTTTAAGAATTTTCTTTACGGATCAATAAAGTGCCTGTCTGTCTGTCTGTCTGCCTGTCTGTCTGTCTGCCTGTCTGTCTGTCTGTCTGTCTGTCTGTCTGTCTGTCTGTCTAATTTGCAGACTTATGATGAATTAGTGTCCGCAAAGCTACATTTGTTTATCAGCAAATTACGATATAACTAAGCAGCCTGCAAACATATCAATATTAATCTGGCTTGACTCAGTGTTCATATTTTGTGTTTATGAAATTATTTCTACTGGAATATTTTTTTCAGCGGCTTCTTTCCCTCTGAGCCTAGTTGTAACTGCCCCTCTGGTGGTGTGGAAAATTACTCTGAGTCCAACTGATGCTTCAATCGATTTATTTTCCTTCATGTACATGGTGAGCACCGTGAAAACTAAAACATACAAAATACAAGATATTAAGATGTTATCAGATTAAAGTGCAGGTGAATGAAGGAGAGGGGATAATGGGTTTGCAGGTGAATGAAGGAGAGGAGATAATGGGTTTGCAGGTGAATGAAGGAGAGGAGATAATGGGTTTGCAGGTGAATGAAGGAGAGGAGATAATGGGTTTGCAGGTGAATGAAGGAGAGGGGATAATGGGTTTGCAGGTGAATGAAGGAGAGGGGATAATGGGTTTGCAGGTGAATGAAGGAGAGGGGATAATGGGTTTGCAGGTGAATGAAGGAGAGGAGATAATGGGTTTGCAGGTGAATGAAGGAGAGGAGATAATGGGTTTGCAGGTGAATGAGGGAGAGGAGATAATGGGTTTGCAGGTGAATGAAGGAGAGGAGATAATGGGTTTGCAGGTGAATGAAGGAGAGGAGATAATGGGTTTGCAGGTGAATGAAGGAGAGGAGATAATGGGTTTGCCTGTAGGAGACAACAATGTATCAAAACCCAAAATGTTACAACTGATCGATAATTTAACAAAATGCTGGGCCCAAAACGTAATAACTTTTAACCCACAATGTAACATCCTATTACACAACTTAATAATAATGTGTCACTTAAATGTGAACTGTTGTGGTTCATGCCATGTTGATCTAACTAAACTGAAATGATATATTTTTTTAAAATGTTTAAAAAATGCTACCAACTATTTTGAGTTTTGAGTCAATTACAACATCTGAGAAAAACTGGCGGATAAAACCCAATCCTCTGTCCTAGTGGATTAAGGACACTGGCCAACATTCCAGCAAAGTAAGGAGAGGTAATACGCCTTTAACTGGGTTCCTCCCACCATGACATAAATTAACAGCATGAAGGAAGTGGGAGGCCTATCTACAGGGAGGGAGCCCAGTGTTCAGAAAAGTGAACTCGCAGAAGTGGGGGAAAAAACAGGTTTGTTCATTTCTTTGTACAACTATAAACAACAAACTAAACTGCAGATAACGAGTGTAAAACCTGTCTGTACTGAGGTGGTCATTAAACACCGTTTTCACTTCCTTGTTTCTGAGCCATCACAGCTACAAAACAAGTCAAAACACAGCAGAGCCACAATCAGGAAGTACACAGCTTCTAACGGACTATTTTTTTAATGGATTTAAACCAACGGCAAATTTTGTCATTATGATGGCTGGAAAACAAATGGTTTCGATAAGACTATCGTAAAATAAACAACTTTAGAGTTGGAGTTCTGCTTTTATTCAACTGTGTGTGTGTGTGTGTGTGTGTGTGTGTGTGTGTGTGTGTGTGTGTGTGTGTGTGTGTGTGTGTGTGTGTGTGTGTGTGTGTGTGTGTGTGTGTGTGTGTGTGTGTGTGTGTGTGTGTGTGTGTGTGTGTGTGTGTGTGTGTGTCAAAGGTTACCTCTCATACTGCAGAAGATGAGTGATGTGGAGGAAGAGGACCGGTCTAAAAGAAAACCCTCAGTCCTCAGTAGTGAACCTGGACCTTCAGGCACAAAGTAAGAGACTGTTTCTACTGTAAACTGAGTGAATAGGATTCAGTAATGTGATAACTTCAAACATGTAGATGTAGAAAGTCTGCACTAATAATAAGATAAGAAGAATTAAACACAATTTTGTCATCAAATCTCGAGATCACAGTTTATTTTTGTCATTATCGTGAGATATTGAATAATCAATCTGTTATCACAAAAGGTCTTTCATCTCATGTTCAGTATCTTGTGATATAGAGGAAGCAGAACATGGTAAATATGTAATAAATATAAGATGCAAACGTGGCCCTTTTAGGCCTCCGTACATGAAGTCATTAAAGTGTTAGTGTTATCTCTGCTCTTTACAAAGACTGATGATCTGTGTAAAACATTGTTGTTTCCACAGACAGAGATCAGGGTCTCCAGACTCCGGCTGTCTGTCTATGAAGAGTGACCGGTCCAAAGGGAAACCTCCAGACTCCAGCCATGAACCTGGACCCTCACACACACAGTAAGAGACTGTTTCTGCTTTAAACTGAGTGAATAGGATTCAGTGTTAAATGTTATCTGATGATCTACACTACAACATTGTCTTTTTATATTGCTTAATATATTTTATATTTGTTCTAACTTTGTCACTAGGGAATATCCTGATCAAGTTGTATTTTCTTCTGATCCTGATCCGAGTTCTTTATCCGCCACATACAGAGTACACGTTGATACTTATGTTTTTAGATTTAATTTAGACCAGTCGACTAGTCTATGAGCAAAAAAACATTGGGAAAACAAAGCCAAATGTAGCCTAAACTAATAAGATTCAAACGTTTTAGGAGCTCTTTAGACTTAACATTCTAATAGACAAGCCATTAATGAAAATGCAAAAGTAACTATTTCTGTTTATTATTAAGACTGTGCGCACATTAAGATAACTGCCCTGTCATCGGACACACCAATACTACACGGGCTATTTCCAAACGTAGGCCTACGTGAACACGTCGCACACGGACAATCTGCTGATGTTTAACATCACTGTCGGTGTTATTATTTCTAATGGTTCCTAATAAACCAACTCACTTTCACAAAGTTTGCATTTTACTCTAGTCTCTGGAAACTGCTCAAAGTGACACAGCGCTTTTCTGTCTCTTTACCTGCGCATGTTACCATGTCATAAAACAAGGCCTAAGTAACGTTTAAACGATTTTACTTGAGTATTTTTCTCCCGTTTAGTGTCACAACCCTAGTAGAAAGTCTTCACTCTCAAATATATATTTTTTCCAGCTGTAGATAATAATGAGACAATAATAACAGAATACAATTAAGTTTTTGTTCATTTTATCTAATCAGGTTCATGTTAAGTCCAGGGTCTCCAGACTACGACTATCTATCTATGAAGAGTGACCGGTCCAAAGAGGACCCTCCAGACGTGAGCAGTGAACCTGGACCCTCAGACACAAAGTAAGAGACTGTTTCTATTTTGGGACATTGAAGCGACTGTAGATATTGGTCTGTCTTTGTCCAGTTTGTGATTTGACCCTTTTTAAGGAGTGTGATTTTGTTCCATTATTTTTAAGAGGACATATGTTCATGATATTCATGTTTTATATTGAATATGTAGGGAAAGAGCTGCATTAAACTAGTGAGCCATGGGTTGGCCTCCACTAATGTAATGTGTAATAAAGAAAGTGCTGATCTCCACAGAGAGGAGCAGCCGTCCTGCTGTGCTTTGTGTCAGGACGTCCTGAAGGATCCAGTCTCTACCAGCTGTGGACACTGGTTCTGCAGACAGTGCTTCACCTCAGCCAGTCAGACCAGCACTGTACATGGTAAGACTGTAGATCTGTCAGCTGGAGTCATCATGTCTGAACACAGGATTCTTTGTGGTTTATTCATTGTGTTGTACAATATAGATATTAAAGTGTTTTCTAAAAGCCCTTGAATGGTAAAACCCTTGCTTTATTATTTTGTAGAACATTTTAATGCTGCTCATGAAATAGAACAGATTCTCAAAAAAAAATCACTTTATATTTTTTTCTTGTCTTCCAGCAGATAGTGGTCTGCAGGAGGTTTTAGTCAAACATAAGATCAGTCTGAAGGAGAGATGTGAACGTGTGACTGAAGGAACTGATAAAGAAGGGATTAAAACCCTCCTCAACAGGATCTACACTGAGCTCTACATCACAGAGGGACAGAGTGAAGAGGTCAATACCCAACATGAGGTGAAGCAGCTTGAGAAGGCTTCCAAGATAAAGACCCTCCATGACTCTCCAATCAAGTGCCACGACATCTTTAAAGCCTTACCCAACCAACAGAATAAAATCAGGCCCATCAGAGTCGTTATGACCAACGGAGTCGCTGGCATTGGAAAAACCTTCTCAGTGCAGAAGTTCACTCTGGACTGGGCAGAGGGCTCAAAAAACCAAGATATCAGTCTGTTGATTCTGCTTTCGTTCAGGGAGCTGAACTTGATCAGAGATGAGCAGTACAGTCTTCTCATGCTGCTCCATGTCTTCCATCCAACATTACAGAAGGTCACAGCGGAGAAGCTCTCTGTCTGTAAAGTTTTGTTCATCTTTGACGGCCTGGATGAAAGCAGACTTTCTCTGGATTTCCACAACAATGAGGTTGTGTCTGATGTCACACAGAAGTCATCAGTCAACGTGCTGCTGACGAACCTCATCAAGGGGAATCTGCTTCCATCAGCTCTCATCTGGATAACTTCCCGACCTGCAGCAGCCAATCAGATCCCTCCTTCATGTGTTGACAGGGTAACAGAAGTACGAGGCTTCACTGACCCACAGAAGGAGGAGTACTTCAGGAGGAGATACAGTGATGAAGAGCTGTCCAGCAGCATCATCTCACACATCAACACATCCAGGAGCCTCCACATCATGTGTCTAATCCCAGTCTTCTGCTGGATCACTGCTACAGTTCTGGAGCACATGTTGACTGCAGACCAGAGAGGAGAGCTGCCTAACACCCTGACTGGCATGTACTCACACTTCATGCTGGTTCAGACGCAGAGGAAGAAGCAGAAGTATGAAGATGGACATGAGACGAGTCCACAGGAGCTGATGGAGGCTGACAGGGAACTTCTTCTGAAGCTGGGGAGGCTGGCGTTTGAGCAACTGCAGGAAGGAAACGTCATGTTCTACCAAGAAGACCTGGAGCGGTGTGGTCTGGATGTCACAGAGGCCTCGGTGTACTCAGGAGTTTGTACTGAGATCTTCAAGAGTGAGAGTGTGATCTTCCAGAAAACAGTCTACAGCTTTGTTCATCTGAGCGTCCAGGAGTTTCTGGCTGCAGTCTATATGTACCACTGTTACACCAACAGGAACACAAAGGTACTGGATTGTTTCCTGGGAGATGATGATGAAGATGATGAAGATTACTCCCTAGATGACTTTTTGAAGAGAGCCCTTGAAAGTAAAGATGGCCACCTGGACCACTGTTACACCAACAGGAACACAGAGGTAGTGGAGGGTTTCCTGGGAGATGAGCATGATGATGATGATGATGATGATGATGATGATGAAGAAGAAGAAGAAGAAGAAGAAGAAGAAGAAGAAGAAGAAAATGATTACCTATCCCCTGGAGCCATGTGCAAGGCCTTACCACAGACAGACCATTACCTTTCCCTAGATGACTTTTTGAGGAGAGCCATGCAGAAATCCCTTGAAAGTAAAAATGGCCACCTGGACCTGTTTGTCCGCTTCCTTCATGGCCTCTCTCTGGAGTCCAACCGGAGACTCTTGGGAGGCCTGCTGGGTCCAACAGACAACAGTCCAGAAATTATCCAGAGAGTCATCAACAACCTGAAGAAGATGAACAGTAAATGGATCTCTCCTGACAGAAGCATCAACATCTTCCACTGTCTGACGGAGATGAACGACCTCTCAGTTCATCAGGAGATCCAGGAGTTCCTGAAGTCAGAGAACAGATCAGAGAAGAGACTGTCTGTGATCCACTGCTCAGCTCTGGCCGACATGCTGCAGATGTCAGACGAGGTTCTGGATGAGTTGGACCTGGAGAAGTACAACACATCATGGGAGGGACGATGGAAACTGATTCCAGCTGTGAGGAACTGCAGAAAGGCTGTGTAAGTACAGATGTTGGAGCCATTAGGCTATTCTTTTGTTTTTGGTTTATTTGGTGAAGATGCAGGTTGGTGTTTGACCCCTGGATGGAGCTTTGGCTCATTAGAAAGCATAAATGATAATCACTTGGCACGGCCAGGTGTGTGTAATTTGGGGAAAGCAAACAGTTTTGTACCGTGTCAACGTGTAAACTTGTCAGCGTCTGTGATACATTGTTTGCTCTGTACTTAACAGCCTGAATGAACTTACCTTACAACAGAAACAATTTGGAATATGAACTATTGGTGAGCATGCATCACAACTAGGGATGGGCATCGGAACCGGTGCTAAATTTAGAACCGGTTCCAAACTTTCAATTCCAAAGGAATTGTTAAGGAATGAACATTTCGATTCTTTTGATCGATTCCTGCGCATGTGCAAAAGGACGTGCCCACGTCATGCGACGTCACCGCGCAGGCATGTCTGTGTTTTGATTAGAGCTAACGGTTAGCATACAACAGCATTGCTGTCATGGACCTATTCAGAAAGATTGCTGTAACCTGAGCGAATTACATGGTCAAAGCAGGCGACCAGGGATAAATCTGGCTACTTTTACTGGTCATTTGAGGAATAACTGTTTTAAAGAAGCTCCGCGAAAGCATCTCACATATCAGGTCGCGCGGTCGCATTACAACCGAGCGCCTGAGAGCCGAGTAGCGAGCGCTGTCGTGCCGTCTCCTCCTCCTCACACTAGAGATAGACTCGGGCTGTAGGGCTCATAACCTAAGCAGTGCACAGCGGCACAGCAACGCGACTTACTACACCGGCCCATAGACTGTATATAAAGCACAAGCAACGTTTGTGTCGCGGCTGGTGCTGTCGGGAGTAGGCTACTCTCACACGGCCAGTAGCAGCCCCCAGCCTGCTGCTGCAGACAGAACGCACCGTGATCACTGCCTCGTGACCTGCCTCAGTTTGTAAATATAGCAGGCTACGTGAATAGTTATAGATAATAGAAAGAAGAAAATAAGCCACTATGTTGATTTCAGTTGGAATATATCAGAGATTTCCCTTCTGATTATCTAAAATGTGACTTATTAAAGAGCCTGTTTAAAGACAATATTTCCCATTGGTTATGTTTCCAAAAGCTCTGAGAGGAGTTGTGATTGTGGGTTTCATTTATTTTATGTAGCCTGTTTATAAGAACAAGATTGAGAGAGAAAAAACGATGAATAAATGTTTTTTACATAAACATTTGACCCCTTTCCTTTATCTTATTGGAATCGGAATTGGGAACCGTTAAGAACCGGAATCGATAGTCAAAATCGGAATTGGAACCGGAATTGGTCAAAACTCAAACGATACTCATCCCTAATCACAACAAGCAATACATGAGTCACAGCACTCAAAGCAAATAGTATTGGACATTGGTTATTGGATACACAGACACGCGTACGACCGAGTTCTCCACACTGCACCAAACAGGCCTAATGTAGAGTTGGTTAATAGGCTCTACAGATGTGATTTACTTCATATATCAGTATAGATTACTAGTTTAGTTTCTCAAATAAATCACAAACCAACTATATTATTCTTTAAATAGTGGTTAAACTGCTTAGTAGAGCCGACGTTATGGCGTTGATGTCCCGTATTAATCACACACACCTCTGAAAACTGCAGATGTTTTTGTCCTCCCTTGCTCTGAACGGAGCAGAACATTTTTCTCCTCCTGTTGCTACCAACAGCAACTGCCGCCCGCGACACAGACATAGCAGTTAACAGGTCCAAACATAGGCTAGCATTGTTAAGACAGATGTCACATTTAGATTTAGAAGTTGTGGTGCTTTAAAACATATCAGTGGTGGCGGTTTTCCTGTGTATGAAACTCCTTTTCATTTGCGATCACACCGGGCATCACTTGGCTTGATTGCAGCACGTGAGGTGAGTGCGCACGGGTGAGTTGATAAAGGTCCGCTGTTTCCGGTCGGGACATGAAGGGTTTGTGCATGGGAGAACGCGAGAGCACGCATTGGTATGTATTTTCTGTTTTTGCACCAAAGTATAGTTTGCACAGTGCAGAGGGGTCTGGCACTTTTTCACTTTGTCAATGTGACAGCGCATCGGACAGCGCAGACGTCCTCTGTGACGTCTTGGGCACATTTGGTGGAGGCGCACATGGTGAAAATGTTTGTATGGAAGGTCATTGATGCCTAAATAATGCACTGTCATTTATATAAATATAACCACTTATTAGATAGATTTATTCATAAATAATGTAATTTATTGTCTTTCATGGTGAATATCTTATATTGTATGGGAATATATATATATATTGGTATTGTAATTATAATTGTGTTAGATAATATCTTACTGATTTATTGAACATCAACACCCAGATAACTTGACAAGCATGCTGCTATGTTTGTTTGGCCACCCGCAGCTACTGATCCTGGGTCAGCCACAACGTTATAGTGACTGTAGTTGGGAGCGGGTGGGATGCACGGGGTGGGTTATTTTTAAGTTATAGGAGCTTCTCTCTCATTTTGCACAGTTCTAAAATACTATAAATGGTTAAACGTGTACTCCTGGCGGACTTCCCTTTTTGATGCTACACCACCACACGTTGCTAAATGGCTGACCCCTCAAGTGGGGTTTGTTTTGTAGATTGCCACTACACTACGTATTCACCTAGGAGCTCATTTATAAAGCTTGCTGCACACAAAAACCTTACGTAGACAGGCAGAAATGTGCGGTGGCAAACGTTGGTACTGTATAGGCCTATTTCGTTCGATAAAATCATGTTATGAATTTAGCAAATGATTACATGCATCTTTTTTCCATGACATTTGACCCTGGAAGATTACTGGAAATGTTTGGATCTCACGGGAGGGAAACAATGCTCTCGAATAGTATTCTGTCCTAGCAGTTGTGTCCTAACAATGCGTAGGCAGATAGCGAACAAGGCAAGAAATGAAGCTGGCTTGAAGTCTTCTTAAGATGGTTTATTGAAGAGTTCACTCCAAGCATTGTTTTCTTTTTGTAAAACTAAGGAATACAAACAAAAATATAATTACTAAATAGCCAAATATTTCTTTCACATTTTCACAAACACAAATATAAGCCTGTGCATATACATTAAGCAGATAGCACTAGCATAACTTACACTAAGACAAAGAATGAGCTAGGCTAAAATGATATTACATCTTAACAACTATTACATTATTGCATACATATTCACATAAGGGTCAATTATGATACCTGCCTACAACAACCAAAAGAACACTTACGGACGTATTGCTCCAAGGATCCGACATGTATTGAACAGCAGTACAGCAGTATTTCACCATTTGAAAAGTGTGGCAACTAAACTCATCCACTTGTTAACAAAGTAACGTCACAATACACTGCCCCTGTTTCGCCACTAGGCGTCGCACTCGCACCACCAATGGTGCAGATCAGCCTGACAAAGCTGTCTCAGAACAATTGAATTCACATTTACATTTCTCCAATATAACTAATAGACTAACGGCTAATGCATTATTTCACTTCTCAAAAAAGACTATAATGACTGTGCCATGGTGTGTGTGTGTGTGTGTGTGTGTGTGTGTGTGTGTGTGTGTGTGTGTGTGTGTGTGTGTGTGTGTGTGTGTGTGTGTGTGTGTGTGTGTGTGTGTGTGTGTGCCAGGTACTGTGGCACATTCACGGCACAGGCTTTCTTCATTCCCAGAGGCTTTTTTTATTTTTTTATATACGTTTCATTACAGACTTTTGAACTGCGGACTCTCAGAGACTCTCTGTGAAGTTGTGGCCTCGGCTCTGAAGTCCAACCCCTCCCATCTCAGAGAGCTGGATCTGAGTAACAACGACCTGGAGGATTCAGGAGTGAAGCCACTGTTTGCTGCACTGGAGAGTCCACACTGTAGACTGGAGACTCTGAGGTCAGTTCAATGACTGTAGTTTACATAGTTTTTGAATATATTCAATTCAAATCGTTTTGGGGTTATACCTTTTTTCTTTCAGCTTCCACAGACTCCCATTGTGGTCCATCAGTCAGTACTGATGAGGCTGTAGACTGTGTGAGAGATGTGAATGAACTTATTGAAGATCTGATGACAGCAGATAGAAACAGGCAGCAGAGAGAGAGAGAGAGAGAGAGAGAGAGAGAGAGAGAGAGAGAACATAAAGACATGAAGTCAAAGCTCAATAAAGATGATGATCTTCATGTCAGAAACTGATGTGGCTGGTACAGAGACAACACTCAGAGCCCTGTTTCAGGAAGTGTGTTTTGGGGCAACCCAGAGTTTGTTCGCTCTGAGTTAGTGGAAACTCTGGGTTTTCCGTTTCAGGAAGCAGGTTCAGCGCAACTCAGTCTGTGTCCGTGGCAACATACGCTGTGGGTCTAACCTGCTGGATAGGTGGTTTGACCTACTCTGAGTTTGTTTTCACTTTACGCTGCAGCTCCGACTGAGGTATCACAACTCGTCCCTGTACAGTTTGAAGCAAAATCACTCCATAGACATCTCCTTTAGGATGTTTTTATCATTTCCTGATGATTTTACGTTTGATCGATAATTTAGGCTATCTGATCAGTATTCTCAGCCCTTGTGTTGTTCATCTAACACACCGTGAACATGCTCTACATTCAGATGAATGAGCCTATTTGTCTTGTATCTTTTGTATTGACGCCAATGGCAATCTAGGATACATGTCCTTATCGCCTGAGGGTTTTCTGAAAAAATACTACGAATTGTCAACATCTACCAAAACCTTATTATCTAAGCCTCTGTAGCACATAGAAACATGAAATAAAAGACATTTAAAAGGTAAGTTTCACAGGTTGTATTAATCCAACTTACTTACTTTCACTTACAAACCAACACATTTTTCAAAAAACCGTCAAAATTATATGGGGGGAAAAAAATTAATAAATTATATAAAACATTTAAAAATAATGTGCTAATTAGGTTATATTCCTGATTCCTTTAAGCATGGATAGTAGTGATTGAGTGTGTAGTGGAGAGAGAAAGATAGACAGATAGAGGGAGGAAGAGATAGCTTTATTTGATCATTTAGTTCAGTTATCACTGGCTTTAGACTCATTCGCGCTGTCGGGAGCCGATCAGATGGTCCAAAGAGCTGTATAACACAGATGAAAACGAAACTGAAACTTAACTATCGCCTGGCCGGGCTGACTTGAAGTGGAGCAGCCAAATATAGCCTAAATGAATAAATATTGTTACTAAACAGAAGTAATGTGTTTGAGCCAAGAGTAATTGTGCTCTCACAACTCCTCTGAGATTTTCTTTCCTCTTGGCATGTCTGACCTGTATGGGTTCACTTTGGTGAGCCTGAACTGACCTGATTTGGTCTCTGGCTGTACTAGTGCCGCCTAATCTCTTCACAAAAGATATCTCATTACATTGGTCCATTTCATCACTCAATTTGTCCCACCTGATTGTTTTTACCTGCTCGATTTCAGCAATATAGCTCAGGGTTCACAAACTTTTGCACATATTAACTCTGCTAAATAATTTATTTTATTTTAGTCTTTTGGATACATAATTCATTTCCTCAAAAAAAGTATGTGGAATTGATAAACACACATCTCTTATTTGATGTGAAAAATACTGGTATTGATAAAATGAACTAATAATGGTTAAACTCAATAAAACTCAAAAGGATCACATACTTTCAAGCAGCACTGACAAACATAACTTACAGTACCTCACAAAAGTGAGTACACCCCTAACATTTCTTCAAATATTTCATTATATCTTTCCATGCGACAACACTGAATAAATGACACTTTGATACAATGTTAAGTCGTCAGTGTGCAGCTTGTATAACAGTGTAAATTTACTGTCCCCTCAAAATAACTCGACACACAGCCATTAATGTCTAAACTGCTGGCAACAAAAGTGAGTACACCCCTAAGAAAAAATTTCCAAATTGGGCCCAAAGTGTCAATATTTTGTTTTGCCATCATTATTTTCTAGCACTGCCTTAACCCTCTTGGGCATGCAGTTCACTAGAGCTTCACAGGTTGCAACTGGAACCCTCTTCTACCCATTCATGACGACATCAAGGAGCTGGTGGACATTAGAGTCCTTGCGCTCCTCCATCTCCCGTTTTAGGATGCCCCAAAGATGCTCAATAGGGTTTAAGACTGGAGACATGCTTGGCCAGTCCATAACCTTTACCCTCAGCTTCTTTAGCAAGCCAGTGGTCTTTCGGAGGGGTGTTTGGGGTCGTTATCATGTTGCAGTACTGCCCTGCGGCCCAGTTTATGAAGGGAGGGGATCATGCTCTGCTTCAGTATGTCACAGTACATGTTAGAATTCAATGAACTGTAGATCCCCAGTGCTGGCAGCACTCATGCAGCCCCAGACCATGACACTCCAACCACCATGCTTGACTCTAGGCAAGACACACTTGTCTTTGTACTCCTCACCTGGTTGCCGCTCCACACTCTTAACACCATCTGAACCAAATAAATGTATTTTGGTCTCATCAGACCACAGGACATGGTTGCAGTAATCCATGTCCGTAGTCTGTTTGTCTTCAGCAAACTTTTTGTGGGGTTTCTTGTGCATCATCTTTAGAATAGGCTTCCTTCTGGGACGATAGCCATGCAGACCAGTATGATTCAGAGTGCGGCGTATGGTCTGAGCACTGACAGGTTGACCCCCCACCCCTTCAAGCCCTTCAGCAATGCTGGCAGCACTCATACGTCTATTTTCCAAAGCCAACCTCTGTGTACGACGCTGACCATGTGCACTCAACCTTCGTAAACTGGGCCGTAGGGTGGTATTGCAACATGATAACGACCCCAAACACACCTCCAAGACGACCAGTGGCTTGCTAAAAAAGCTGAGGGTAAAGGTTATGGCCTGGCCAAGCATGTCTCCAGACCTAAACCCTATTGAGCATCTTTGGGGCATCCTCAAACGGAAGGTGGAGGAGCGCAAGGTCTTTAATATCCACCAGCTCTGTGATGCTGTCATAAACGGGTGGAAGAGGGTTCCAGTTGCAACCTGTGAAGCTCTAGTGAACTACATGCCCAAGAGGGTTAAGGCAGTGCTGAAAAATAATGGTGGCCACACAAAATATTTACACTTTGGGCCCAATTTGTACATTTTTTCTAAGGGGTGTACTCACTTTTGTTGCCAGCAGTTTAGACATTAATGGCTGTGTGTCGAGTTATTTTGAGGGGACAGTAAATTTACACTGTTATACAAGCTGTACACTGACTACTTGACATTGTATCAAAGTGTCATTTATTCAGTGTTGTCCCATGGAAAGATATAAAGAAAAATGTGAAGAAATGTGAGGGGTGTACTCACTTTTGTGAGATACTGTACATGCAAGAAGTTTTATATTTGATATTTTTATTTCTCTTCTAAATTTAGTCTGCAGTTACAAATTAAGTCTGTTTCCTAGAGAATCATTGAGTATATTTCCAATTTTAGTTCTTTAATTAAATGTATTTTCATATTTTTTGATGAATGGTCACATCTTTACACAAACGATTTATTGTAAATTGATTTCCTTTAGTGAAATTTTTTCTTTGGTTTCAGTTCATTTTAATGTGTTTCCACAAATAATAAAATATAACTGACAATATGATGATCCACAAACACAGAATAACAAAGTCACTGTGATAAGTTTAAAGTAAAGTTCATTGATTAGGACATAATAATGTTCAGCTAAACATTTAAAACCTGAACACATCTGATGGGATTATAATTTAATCTTTATCTCCATCATTTATTCTTTATTCAGATTGAGTCACTGCAGTTTGTCAGAGATCAGCTGTGATTCTCTGGTGTCAGCTCTGAAGTCCAACCCCTCCCATCTCAGAGAGCTGGATCTGAGTATAAACGAGCTGCAGGATTCAGGAGTGAAGCTGCTGTGTGGTTTTCTGGAGAGTCCACTCTGTAGACTGGAGACTCTGAGGTCAGTTTACTGACTCTATTACTGTTGGAGACATTATATGTTTAATGAACAATTTAACCTCAGTTAAACAGTAAACAGAATTTACATCCAAGAAGTTTTATAGTTCCATTTATTCATATTTGTATATCATCTACATATTCTTTTCATTTCCATTATTATTATTTTCTAATCTGGCCCCATGTTTAGACAAAATATAAAATTGTAAATTGATGAAGTTCATTTGCTGAAGGTGAAATATTTATTTTGTTTCAGTTTAAATTATTATATATTTTTTTATAACACATAGATGATACAAAAATACAGACTTACAAAGTTATATGGAACTTTGAGTCCGGAATAAAGTATTCATTCACTGTGATAATTTACTAATTTATATACAGGCATTACTTGTTCTTATTTTTATTTATCTTCTAAATTTAGTTTGCAGTAACAAAATTTGTCTGTTTAATTGAGAATAATTTAGTACATTTCCACTTTTAGTTCTTAAATAAAATGTCATTTTTTTGTGGTAAATAGTCAAATATCTACACATAAGATGTATTGTAAATTGATGAATTGCATTTGCTTTACTGGAAATATCTATTTGGTTTTGTTAGTTTTAATGTTTTTTCACAACTAATACAATTTAACTGACATTGTGATGATCCACAAACACAGAATAACAAAGTCACTGTGATAAGTTTAGAGAAAAGTTATTTCATTACGACATAATAATGTTCAGCTAAACATTTCAAACCTGAACACATCTGATTGGATTATAATTTAATCTTTATCTCCATCATTTATTCTTTGTTCAGATTGAGTGACTGCAGTTTGTCAGAGATCAGCTGTGATTCTCTGGTGTCAGCTCTGAAGTCCAACCCCACCCATCTCAGAGAGCTGAATCTGAGTGAAAACAAGCTGCAGGATTCAGGAGTGAAGCTGCTGTGTGGTTTTCTGGAGAGTCCACACTGTAGACTGGAGACTCTGGGGTCAGTTCATTGACTCTGTTACTGTTGTACATCTTATATATTTAATGAACAATTTAACATCAGTTGTGTAAAATCATAACTTACATCCAAGAAGTTTTATACTTCCTTTTGTTAATATTTTTATTTATTTTTGAAATGCTGTCTGCAATCAAGACCTCTGTTTTTTAGAGATAAATGTGGAAAAAACTCAATGAAATTTCCATTAATATCTTTTTGTTAACTGGTCAAATCTTTACAAAGAAGATTGATTGTAAATTGATTAAGTTTATTTGCTTTAGTAGAAATATTTTTTTTCAGTTCATTTTAATGTATTTTCACAAATAATCAAATATAACTGACATTGTGATGATCCACAAACACAGAATGACAAAGTCACTGTGATAAGTTTAGAGAAAAGTTATTTGATTAGGACATAATAATGTTTAGATAAACATTTAAAACCTGAACACATCTGATTGGATTATAATTTTATCTTTATCTCCTTCATTTATTCTTTATTCAGATTGAGTGGCTGCAGTTTGTCAGAGATCAGCTGTGCTTCTCTGGTCTCAACTCTGAAGTCCAACCCCTCCCATCTCAGAGAGCTGGATCTGGGTTACAACAAGCTGCTGCAGGATTCAGGAGTGAAGCTGCTGTGTGGTTTTCTGGAGAGTCCACTCTGTAGACTGGAGACTCTGAGGTCAGTTCACTGACTCTGTTACTGTTGTACATCTTATATATTTAATGAACACTTAACCTCACCACTTGTGTAAAAACATAACTTACATCCAATACGTTTTATATTTCCTTTTGTTAAAGTTTTATTTATCTGCTATATTTAGTCTGCAGTCATAAAAGACCCCAGTTTCTTAAAAATAAATGTGGAATATGTTAATTAAATTTCCATTATTTAATTTCTTTAACTGGCCCAATGTTTACAGAAAAGATTTATTGTTCATTGATGAAGTTCATTTGCTGAAGATGCAATATTTATTTTGTTTCAGTTTAAATTGTTTTGTTAAAAGTGTTTTTACGAATAATAAAATATAACTTTCATTATGATGATGATGCACAAAGTCACTGTGATAACTAACTAACTTATTTACAAACATAACTTACATCCAAGAAGTTTTACATTTGCTTTAGTTCATATTTTTATTTCTTGATTTAGTCTGCAGTCACAAATTAAGTCTGTTTCCTAGAGAATCATTTATTTGTACATTTCCACTTTTAATTCTTAAATTGAATTAATCGTCATGGGTAAATAGTCAAAACTTTACACAAACAATTTATTGTTTATTTGCATAGTGGAAATATTTATTTGGTTTCAGTTCATTTTAAAATATAACTGACACTATATGATCCACAAACAGAGAATAACAAAGTCACTGTGATACGTTTCAAGTAAAGTTCATTGATTAGGACATAATAATGTTTAGCTTAACATTTAAAACCTGAATACATCTGATTGGATTATAATTTAATATTTATCTCCTTCATTTATTCTTTATTCAGATTGAGGGACTGTAGTTTGTCAGAGATCAGCTGTGCGTCTCTGGCCTCAACTCTGAAGTCCAACCCCTCCCATCTCAGAGAGCTGGATCTGAGTGGAAACTACCAGCTGCAGGATTCAGGAGTGAAGCTGCTGTGTGGTTTTCTGGAGAGTCCACTCTGTAGACTGGAGACTCTGGGGTCAGTTCATTGACTCTGTTACTGTTGTACATCTTATATATTTAATGAACAATTTAACATCAGTTGTGTAAAATCATAACTTACATCCAAGAAGTTTTATACTTCCTTTTGTTAATATTTTTATTTATTTTCGAAATGCTGTCTGCAATCAAGACCCCTGTTTTTTAGAGATAAATGTGGAAAAAACTCAATGAAATTTCCATTAATATTTTTTTGTTAACTGGTCAAATCTTTACAAAGAAGATTGATTGTAAATTGATTAAGTTTATTTGCTTTAGTTGAAATATTTTTTTTTCAGTTCATTTGAATGTATTTTCACAAATAATCAAATATAACTGACATTGTGATGATCCACAAACACACAATAACAAAGTCACTGTGATAAGTTTAGAGAAAAGTTATTTGATTAGGACATAATAATGTTTAGTTCAACATTCAAAATCTGAACACATCTGATTGGATTATAATTGAATCTTTATCTCCAACATTTATTCTCTATTCAGATTGAGTGGCTGCAGTTTGTCAGAGATCAGCTGTGCTTCTCTGGCGTCAGCTCTGAAGTCCAACCCCTCCCATCTCAGAGAGCTGGATCTGAGTTACAACAGGCTGCTGCAGGATTCAGGAGTGAAGCTGCTGTGTGGTTTTCTGGAGAGTCCACTCTGTAGACTGGAGACTCTGGGGCCAGTTCACTGACTCTGTTATTGTTGGAGATTAGGGGTGTGCATGTGTACACGTGTACACGTTTAACCGTTTGTAAATCATAACCGTTTAGGGAAAATCAATAAACGAAAACCGAAAAAAAATCTTAAAAATTTTAAATGTTCTTTTTTTTCCTCAAAGTTTTTAAATATGTTCTGGAGACACGCATTTACTGATTTTACATCACTAATAAACTACTTGGGGATGATAAAAGCTAGTCGGCCCAATCTGTCTGTCCCTCGGCGTGTGTGTGTGACTGTGTGTATAATCGCAAACACACACACACACACAGGGAGTCGCCGTGCCGGTACTCGACTCACAGCCACGGACGAGTGATGAAAGATAACCTAAAGACTAAAGTTACCCGGTTGAAGTGAATTACGCGCGTAAGTAGCCCGAACTTTATAACACCTGTTCACCCTCATAAATGTGGACATGTAGAAAGCGATAGGCTATATTTATCAGGAAATTAATGAAGGGCGATAATGACGGCCAACACATGTAAGGCGAACGCGTATGTGTGTGTGCCCGCGCGGCTACAAGACGGTGGGCGCACGAGGACAATGACGTCACGGTTAACCGTGTACACGAAAAAAATTCCGTCGTGTACACGGTTAGAAATTTTTGTAAACGTTCACACCCCTATTGGAGATATTATATATTTAATTAGCAATTTAACCTCAGTTGTGTAAAAACATAACTTACATCCAAGAAGTTTTATACTTCCTTTTGTTTATGTTTTTATTTAAATTTAAATTTTGTCTGCAATCAAAAAATACTTCTGTTTCTTTGAGATAAATGTGGAAAAAACTCAATGAAATTTCCATTAATATTTTTTTTGTTAACTGGTCAAATCTTTACAAAGAAGTTTATTTGCTTTAGTGGAAATATTTCTTTGGTTTAGATTTCTTAGCCGTTTAGAGTAAAGTTAATTGATTAGGACAAAATAATGTTTAGCTAAACATTTAAAACCTGAACACATCTGATTGGATTATAATTTAATCTCTATCTCCATCATTTATTCTTTATTCAGATTGAGTTTCTGCAGTTTGTCAGATATCAGCTGTGCTTCTCTGGCCTCAGCTCTGAAGTCCAACCCCTCCCATCTCAGAGTGCTGGATCTGTGGGTAAAAAACCTGCAGGATTCAGGAGAGAAGCTGCTTTCTGACTATGTGGAGAGTCCAGACTGTAGCCTGGAGACTCTGAGGTCAGTATGGGGTCAGACTCAGTCCAGCTGGTTCTGCAGTATTGTACTAAACACAGGGAGGTTAATGCCTCACTCACATTAGGGGTTTCCCTCCAGTTCTACCTTCCACTGTGTGAGCGTCCCAACCAACCAATAGGAGCAGCTCCTGGAGCATCAAGCATGAGACCCCTCACAGCCAAGTGTTCAGAAGCCCCTCTACAGGGACTGAGATCAGATCAGACACTTTATTCATCCAGAGGGGAAATGTTCTGCAGACGTTGTAGTGCAAAGTAGGAACAGTTCAAATATAAACTATCAATGAGGAACAAATCCAACATTTATACAAAGTGAATATTATAAACAAGTTAACAGTTAGTTCATAGATTTGTATGAGAAGCTAATAGCCTAGCACAACAAATCAGTGGTTTAACGTCCTGAGTGCAGTTTCTCCTTATTTTACATTTCATCTTTCTTTTCTTTGTTTCTTCAACAAACAAAATAAATCCACCAGATAATGCAAAGCAATGCAACATTTTACAATTTTTTAACAGACATATGCAATTTTATTGTACAATTAAAAAAAGTAGTTTGTTAGTTTTTCATGTGATGTTTTTGGACCTCGACTAATCATTAATTATAAATTCCTTCATTATAATAATTATTATCTTATTACTTTTTACTAATGCAGGATCAGAACATGACTGTCTGCAGTCAGTTATGGTCTTCTTGGTGAAGATTTGATGATGAAAAGCATTTGATCAGTTGTCTCTGGACTCTGAAGCTGGTTAACTCAAACAATTAACAATTATTTAAACTTGATTCCTAACTTTAGGATTGTGTTCATTCTACAGGATCAATTGCAAGGTGATCAGAGCTGAGGAACACCAAAAACGTGAGTAATGAACCAATGACTCTCCTTCATCAAACTGTTTATAAACATAAAAAAAAAATCTGAAAATGAGCTTTTAACATCTAAAAAGTATTTCAAATACATTTTTCATGGAGCTGTAATTTCTTAAATCTTTGAGTTTTGACTACAAATAGTTCCCTCCCCATTCACGATTATATTGTTTCATTTATTCTCTCTTTCACTTCTTCTCTCCATCAGTTCACTCTGATGTCAAACTGGATGTGCAAAAGAACCTGCCAGACGACGAAAAGGTGAGAGGAGCATTTGTACAGTGTAAAGTCCTCCAGTATTACTATTGTAAACTAAAATTAAACAGCAGTTATTTAAACAAATTTTCATGCACAGTTTCAACTCTTTGAAGCATCATAATACTCAGAACAACAGCAGTTGTTGCAATAAACTGTGAACAGATCTTGTTCTATTCCTACTTAACCTTTGGTGTTTCTGTTAACATGTGAGAGGCTGAAGTTACATCTGTTTGTAAGGAGCACCAAAGCCACAACAACATGTAGTCTGAGTGAGGAAGAAACCATCCTTACATCCTAACTGCACTAACAGTTCATATATTTCACCATTACAGTTTATTTAGTAGCTACTGTGTGCATCTGCCACAAGAAGTTGATGCAGATTCAGCGTTCTTTATACATGTGGAGCTGGATATATTTTTATATCACACTTTCGCTTTGTGTGTGTGTGTGTGTGTGTGTGTGTGTGTGTGTGTGTGTGTGTGTGTGTGTGTGTGTGTGTGTGTGTGTGTGTGTGTGTGTGTGTGTGTGTGTGTGTGTGTGTGTGTTGAGCCATAAATGCTTTTCCTCTCATATTAAACATTACATCAATGTGTGTTTGTCAGGTGACAGAAGCGACCCGACCGTGTAGTAGCTCAGACAGAGGAGGGGAGGCATCACCAGGGCCTTCAAGAAGCTTGGAGCTTAAGGGTGAAGGAAGCGTTGTGGTAATGGCTCACATTCATTCATTTATTTAGTTCATTTGTCATTCATCTGTTTGTTCGTTATTTATTTGATGTTGTAGTAAGAAGCATCTTCACTTATTCACAACAATGATTGTCCTCTGCAGCAGGACTCCAGTGACTGGACTCAAGTTGAACCTGAAGTCAACAGAACAGATGCAGACGAGGCTCCAACTTACAGGTAAAAATAACATTCTAAATATGGCGTCACAGCAAAATCAAACTGTAGAAAGAAGTAACGCTTGGTTTGTCTTGAACAAAAGTAAACTAAAATATTTCTCAGTAAGCTTGTTTAGATAGACAGAGAGAAATCTCTATTTTACTTTCTCCACAATCATGTTTCATAGTTTGTAATAAAAAAAAGTTTTTCCTGCTTCTTCTGTTCATATATTCTATTTCTTCTAATGTAGTATTTTGCATGAACACAAATTCATTAGTTTTCTCCTTCACCACTCAGTCTACAGTCAGAAGCAGGACATTTTGAATGTAGTGTCTCCAGCCTGCGCTGGGTCTGTAAGGAAAACGTCAGCTTCAAGTTCCAGTTTCGCTCTTGGGAGGAACACATGGAGAGGATGAAAAGCATCAAATACATGCCAGCAAGCTCCCTCATGGACATCACAGTCATTGCTGGGAAGTTACATGAAGTATACCTGCCACACTGGATCTGCATAGGTAAATGTTCTTAATGAATATACTAACTTTTAAAATCTCTGGTAGCATATACTGTACAAACAAATAATCAGGGGGGCTCTTATGATATAGTGGTTAGAGCCCCCCCCCCCCCCATAGAGTCTCAGTCCTCTTCACAGTAGACCCGGGTTAGAATCCGACCTGTGGTCAGTTCTCTGCATGTCATTCCCCTCTCTGACACATTCCATCTCTGTCTCTTTGCACTATAAATAAAAGCATTAAAATTGCCCAAAGAATAAATTGAAAAAAATAATTCAATCCTTTTCTTATCACTGATTGTTTGTGCTTGTATTTTGTGCAGATGAAAACCCTGAAATAATAAAAGACTTTGCAGTCCTACACATCGATGACTGTGGAGATGCCGTGGAGAAAGTGTCTGAGGTCACAGCGACCCATGTCAAGTTACCTGAACCAGTTTTCTCTCTGAGAGGAGTCCTGATGAAGCTGATGGGTTTTCCTTGGAAAATACGCTGCAACGTGTTGATTTACTACCGACCCAACACATCATCCCTCAAACTACATGTTTACCTCATCCCACGCGATCAAGCTGTGAAGGAGGTGGTTAAATATCTTACTGTCAAACATGAGAAACATTAGATCTGAATTAAGAACTGTGTTGACAAAGACAGAAAGAGTTGTACTCTCTCAGCAGATTTCTGGTAGTTGCCTGGATTTATTGATAGCTTCCTAAAACAGATCAGCTGTTTCTGAAAACGTTTACTGGAACTATTGGTATGAACTGACAATGTAGGTGTGTTGTGAATATTACTTGCTTTATGAATGTACTTAAAACACAGATGACGATAGTCACCACTATAACCGTGAAGCAGCTTTAGGCTTATAATGCTTATTCCCCCCAGACAATGGACAAGAAGAAGAAGGACAACGGGTACAAAGAAATCGAAAAGCCACCCCCAGACACATTCCTGAAAATGGAGCAAGGATTTCACCTGACAGCAGACATAGACGCAGATATTTCCCCAGGGGTAAAGTTTGTACTGTCGTCAGTAATTAAATGGCAGCACGGGGCCTTATGCATTTCATTTGGCTCACTTAGACGTGATACACTGGCATGTTTTACTGTCACCGTAGCGTTTAGCCAGACAGTTATTAACCTGGTTTGATCGGGGGAATCCTTTGTTTGTTTGTTTACTCCTGAACTTGACTAACTCCTCTCTTTTTATGTTGTATTTGTTTAGGAGGATGAGGGGGTGACTCTCAGACATGACAGCAGTGACCCAGGTTTCTTTGAAGTTTACATTGAACAACAGCCAGACAGAGACTTCTGGCTTTCACTCCTAAAACCGTCACCCTCCTCTGTGCCTTCATCAGTATGGAAAAGGAAAATTCGAAAAGGTTAGTTGTTATTGTTACACCACTCAGACAGTGGCGGTACTAGTAATGTATAAACGTTCAGTTGAATTCATTCACAGCAAGACTTATTTATTTATTATTCTTTCGGACAATTCCACACAATACACAATTTTCTCTTGCAAATATTCATACATCATACTTTGTGTTGTCCGAAGGGAGACGGAAGAAGCCAAAGGCTTATCAGGTCCCGCCCCCATTTTCATCAAATTCGGATTCAGATACACAGATTACTGTTACAAAATAAAAATAAAACAAACAAAAAACATTATTTTTTATATATATATAGCTATATATATATATATATATACACACACACATATATATATATATATATATATATATATATATATATACATATACTTTTTTTTTAAGAATCTGCAGTCCAATACACAGTCAATTTTAATCTAATTGCTTCAGCTTTTAAAATCAGTTCAGCACAGTTCAGTTTTTCTGTGACAATGCCAAGTGTATAAAGTGTGAAGTGGCCTTGTATTTGGCCTGTTCCATTACTAAACTGGTAGTCTAAACACTTCTGCAAAAGTATTCCAAAACAAGTCTGTCTGCTGGCCTGTATTATTTGTTACAACATTGTAATGAAAGTGACATTGACATTGTGCTCATCACAAAACATCGAGTCCAAGAGTGCAACCCCGCGCGCACACACATTCCGTGTTACATTATGGCTCCGACTACAACCTGAAACAAGAGTTGCCTGTTTAAGGAAAACACGGCCCAACATTTGAAAACTATATATGTCCCATAACCTCTCCATCAAAAACCTTGGAGTCACTTTAGTTTCCTCTCTTGCATTCTACTTGCATATTAAAGATATTTCTAGATTAGTTTTGTTAATGCAAAACATTGAACCACAATATCAGCTGTCCATATTTAGCTCTGTTCTGCATTTTATTTCAGATGACTATCAAATCCCTGCTCGTTCAGAAGGTAAGATACTGCGTGTGTGTGTGTGTGTGTGTGTGTGTGTGTGTGTGTGTGTGTGTGTGTGTGTGTGTGTGTGTGTGTGTGTGTGTGTGTGTGTGTGTGTGTGTGTGTGTGTGTGTGTGTGTGTGTGTGTGTGGGAAGTTCAAACATGACGAAGCAGGTTGTAAACAGTCTGTACGTACATTATTTTCATGTTTCTATACAACAATTCATATTTGTGTTACTATCTGAACAGAAAAGAGGAAAACAATTGAACTGAAAACACAACTTGAAAGTTAAAATAAAATACTATTAAACACTGATATCAGATCGAAGCAGATTTGGAGCGTTTTAATTAAGAATGCTGATTGTTTTGAGAGCGATGTCTTAACCATCTCTACAGCTTTGGTTCAGTAGTGGTCACAGCATGAAATACATCTGTTTTTACTGTGTGTAGAAACAGATTATTGTTGTTCTCCTTTTCCTTCTGCTAAATAGGGGCGCAGCTCATGCTAGACGACTCTACAGTTACACTCTCTCCTGTCCACCCATGTTATTGTCACTGTCTTTATATGTCTCTTGGCGGAGTGTGAACTGAAATAACATTTTGTTGTTCTGTAACGGTGCAATGACAAATAAAATCAATCTGAATCTGAGGACTATGCATAAACACTAGACTAAGGCAGATCCATTATTCAGTTATTACTGTGTGTAGAAACAGGACTATGCATTAACACTAGACTAAGGCAGATCCATTATTCAGTTATTACTGTGTGTAGAAACAGGACTATGCATTAACACTAGACTAAGGCAGATCCATTATTCAGTTATTACTGTGTGTAGAAACAGGACTATGCATTAACACTAGACTAAGGCAGATCCATTATTCAGTTATTTAACTTTTCTCTTCATTTCTTTCAGCTGCAGGCCCCTCAGCTGGAGCAGCTGGAGTCAATCTCATGGCAGACGGTAGGTGGAGCTGTAGTGAGACGTCTCCTCTGTAAATGACTTGTTCTCTGCTTCAGACACTGCTCAGACTGTCTAGAAGGAATCTGATATAAAAACGTTCTTCATTGGTTATTTAAAGGAATAGTTCAACATTTCTTCATCAACATTTTTGATGAAGAAATGGGCAAAGGTCTCTCAGGTAGTCAGGGGGAGCATCTTATTATAGCATCTTCAAATGAAACCTGTCTTCAAAATAAATGTTTTAACTTGGTAAATCCAGTCAGTCTTTGGAGATAAATGTATTGTTTTGTTTTTTGCAGGCGACCACTTTGTGGACAAACATAAAGTCCAGCTGATCCAGAGAGTGAGCAACATTAAACCCATTCTGGACGAGCTCCTTGCTGAACAAGTCCTCCAGCAAGAGAGTTATAATGACATCATGGCCATATCTACGTCTCAGGACAAGATGAGGGCGCTCTTCTCTGGATGTTTGAGAGCTGGTGGTGTTACCGCTAAAAACATCTTCTACAAAAGCCTTGAGGTAAATGAGCGATATCTCATTGCTGACCTTAAGAGGTAACTGTTGTGGTGAAATCCAATGTCAGACCAAACGTAGTCTAGACTGGACATTCTTTCTTAAACATTAACAGTGGAGACACAGTGATGTTGATGCTGATTTGCTGCCATTTAATCAAAGTTATTTCCTGTAATTTTACCTTTAAATGAGTCGTGATTTGTTTTGTGTGCGCGGTGCCTTCACTGCCCTCGGAGATTTAATGTAAAACCACATTCAGCAAATCAGATGTTTATCAGACAATCATGTAAGAAATGAAGGAAGGACCTCACCAGACATAATGTCATATCTGTGGAGTGTTTTTTTTTTTACTTACTTTTTAAAGTTATTTTCTGAGACCGAGTGTGTTCTTCCAATGATAACAACGGAACAGAGTCACTTAGAAGAGCATATATTTAAAACGTGTTAACTGCTTAAAGGGTTCATATGGTTTTGCATTTATATACTGATGTATGTTGTCAATCAGCCTATAGTTTATATCATTCCTGCATCTTTACTGTTAGATTTGTAATATTTGAACATATTTTGAATACATTCCTGTTGCACTCTGAAGTTGTATGCTCTTGAAGGTTTGAGATCCTGAGGGGTGACCTGGGTTGAATTAACAGTGTCTGTGTGCTTAGAGCAGGTAACATGCTCACAGCTAAACCTAGATATGAGGCCTGTGTCTGTAGAAGACCGGATGTGTGTCAAAAGAGCAGCTATGGTGGAGGAGAGAGAGAAGTAAAGCAAAAGTGATGTTAATGCACGATATGCCATTTAGCCAATCGATTGCTTGTGTTTCATTGTGTGACCGTATATGTCCTTATTGTAACCTCAAAAAGGGGAAGTATTGAAATCAAGGCTCTGTAGAAGCTTATGGGGCTTTAAATTAGATTTTTGGAATCTATTCTTTTGAATAATTTTATATTGTTTGAATAAATTGTATATTTTTTCTAAGATTGCTGTGTGAAACCATATTTTGATTTTCTGAAAAGACGGAATTGTCAATCCTCCTTTTTGCTTCTTCACACCACGGCGCTCTGGAAGATGGCCTGACCCTGCTGCTCATGGAGGGGGAGGGGGGGGGTACATAATAATTACTGTTGATTATTTTGTATTTTTACTGGTTGTTAGAGACACCAGTTGAATCTTTCTCGCTCACTGCTGCATATCTGACTCTAGAGGGCGCTGTCTGATAAATAAGTTTGGTTTGCTGCAGCACAATTCATTTTCTGCTTCATTAGACCGTTTGTAGAGACAGAGATGAAATGTGGCAGAGAGGGGAATGATGACATGCAGAGAACGACCCGGGCTGGATTCTAACTGAGCCTCTATGGGGGAGGGGGGGGCTATGACCACGGAGCACACCTATAGCACATTTCTCACAAGGAATGCGACCCAATGCGCTTTACAGACAGGCAAAAGGACCCAATGCGCTTTACAGACAGGCAAAAGGACCCAATGCGCTTTACAGACAGGCAAAAGGAGCAATAAAGTGAGTCAAATAAAAAAACACAATAAAAAGCAACACATAGAAAACAGAGAGAATTGAATGTAGGGGAGAGTGGCCTAAGTTGTGCATTTTGGAAGTTGTGCCACCCCTTGTTTCTAGAAAACCGTGGAAGAAATTGGAAATGTGACCACATATTTAAGAAGAGCCATGAATTTGACTCATCCTGTAAAGAAGGGAGACCCAAGGAATAAGATATAAGCACATTTAAGCTCAAAAAACTGTGTTTTGCCTTTCAAAGTAAAATTTCCATGATCAAGGTTTTTTGATTATTGTGTCTGAACAATTATAGACAAGTTTGAAAACATTTGACACATGTTTTAGTGCTTTGGTATGCTACATTTAGAGTCTATACAGTTAGCACGATGTCAGCCCTAAATTGCTGCATCATGCTTATTATCCAAATTTCTGGGATTGGGGTGATTTGTGCCAAAGGGCCTGGGTGAGTTATAAGTAAGTAAGTAAGTAAGTAAAATGTATTTATAAAAGCACATTTATGACAGTTTGCACTGTCCAAAGTGCTGTACATAGTGCATTCAGTAGGTAAACAATGAAGGTAAAATAACAATAACCAAAATAAAAGACGTAAAGCCCATACATCCACATAAACACAGATAGTAGTGCAGAGGTAAGATAGTTAATGGGGAGGAAACACCAGGGTGTACATATGGGTTTTGAGCCTTGATTTAAAGGCAGAAATGTAGGGGAATCACATTTGTCAGGTGGCAGTTGGTTCCACAAGCACGGAGCAACTAGTGTGAAGTACATTTCTGAGAGTTGTGCCAGTGGCATGGCTGTATACGCTGGTCACCAAAAGAAAGTGATTGTCTACAGTAGCTCAGGAGAGAGTGACATCTCAATTCCACTTAAACCTGCAGTGTGTAGAATTTTGGGTTTTATTTCCTAGCAGATTTTGTAGAAAGTAATTATAATATCCATAAGTACATTTAATTTAGTGCATAATAGCTGAAAAAAAATGTTTTATTTATTATTTCTTCCCTTAGAAAGGGTCTCATATATGTCCATATTTCTGCATATTTTGGACCAAGACCTAGTGCCGCCATCTTGAAAGTGTCATAGTTGGAATGTCATCAGGTGCATTGTTTGAAATTTAGAATTGTTCTTGTCCTTGAAGGCCACTGTAGCTTCTGTTATTATTCTAAAGGGTTGGGGTTACCCAGGGAGCGTTGCATTCTAGAACTTTGTAGAACTTTCTTGATGATGTCATATTACACACTGCACCTTTAACGACACCACTGATGAGAGTTCAGATGGCCAGAAAGATGATGATGGTGACTTTGTCATTGTGAGCTTTGCAGGTAAAACCATTAGATCTGCTAGGCCTTGTTTAAGAAAATTGTCCTTCAATCTTTGTCAACTATTTACTTTAAATAAACCTTAAATAAGTGATTGTCTAATGAATTTGTCTTGCATTACAGTTTATGAGATATATATCAATGGCACAATTTACCCCATGGTATTCTCTCCAACCGCACAACTTACACCACACCGGGGGCAAGTTGTGCATCAAGACAACTTTTTTTCCGAAAGCTTTATTTCTTCAACAGTTTATTCCAGATCCAAAGTTTTTATTGCCAGGGATGCACAACACCCTGAAATATATGTACATATTTGAGTTGGAGACTTTACTGTCAAGACCTTACTTTAAAGTCACTTTGAGTGAAAAGTTGCACAACTTAGTCCACTCTCCCCTATTTGCAACCTGCAACTATTGCGTGAAAGCTGTGAAGATAAATTGCTAAGAAATAATGCACTGTTGTCCGCCTGGTTATCCAGCCGATTCTGCCAGGTATAAGTGTCCGATAACAGTGTCTCAGAGGCGGATACATGCCGTGCTTAATGCCGCCACTTCTGTGTCTTGCTGCTGGAGAGACCGCACAGACAGGTGCCCACCCATTGACTGTTGACAGTGTTCACGTCAAATAAATAAAACTATCAATGTAGAGCATGTTCACGGTGTGTTAGGCGGCTTATATGAACAACATGAGGGCTGAGAATATTGATCAGATAAATGATTGATCACACGCTGTGACACGCTTTCTTCAGTCGGAGCTGCAGTGTGAAGAGACGAAAAACTCAAATACGCTTATTTTTATTTCCACGGTGGCCCTAATTCGCCGTCGTATAAATCCATGTTAAAACTGGGGTGGAGGATTTGGGGAGAAAATGGCAGTTGGGATAGAGAATCGAATTCAAATACCTCAACCGCTCCACTTGTTCTCTTTGGTCCCTCCCCTATGGTCCCTCCCTGACACGCTCTACACAAACGAAGTCGTGCCAAAGTGAATGGACAGTCCCAACAGCCAATAAGAACAGAGAATCGGAGCCTCGCTCTGTTTGGTCAAAGTGTACAGCTCATGTTAACTTTGACCAATCAGAAATCATATACCCCAGCTTTAATGTTGCGTTTTTTTTTTTTTTTTTTTCATCATACCTCATCCTGTATGCCAGACGTGTGACGAAATGCGACAAAGGAGGAGTTTCCCCCGTATTTATAGCATGGGCCTATTACGAAATGAATGTGTAAGATTTATAGTTATATAGATTTATAGTCACGGCGCTATGAAATTTTGGTAATTTGCAGAGATAATTTATTTTTTCCTGTGACGTATTCCTCCACGGCGGTGACGTTGTCTAATAGGAGCACATAGCGCTAGAAACAAACGACGGTTGGTGGAAGAGAAAGAGGAGAGAAGTTGCCGGTGTAATAAGGGATATCACCTCCATGGAGCCGTTAGGTGAAAATATGTTTGTTTTCTCTGGAAACAACACGCCTGTCTTTGAGATATGTCAACGAGGGACGACCAGGACGGGGTTAAAAAAGAAGATTACTGACGAGAGAAGGAAATATCAGAGGCACTTCAGAGAAACGGTGAGTAACTGCCGGTTGTAGATTCAAGCTAGCAAATCATTCATTGTCTCCATGGTAACAGCTATCAGTGAAGCGCTATGATAATTTACCGGTAGACTAGTCGAGTTAACATGGTAATAGCAAAGTGTAAAATAAATATATTACAAGTAAATGTTCTGTACGTCGTTTAGGACGGTGACCAACCACCTTGTCTTATCGTCATGTCTCTCGGCCAAGTAACGGCAAAAAATTGATCGCGAAATAATCGTCTAATCTGATACAGTGACCGTTGTAACTTCGTGACTGTCATGATGAGAAGGCAGAACATAAGATAGGGAAATATATTTATCGTTTCATTTCCGTACATGACACATTTAATTTAGCTTACACCTCATATTGAGAATTTTTAAACTTTATTTTCTACTGTTTATTGTAGCGCCACTATGTGGGCAAGGGTGGCTCATTAGTCTTGAAAAGCTTTTTTTTCACCATTTTCAGATATTGTTTGGGCCAAATGTAATGTTTCACACTCATTCCAGTTGTTGTATTGTATCACTCTGCATCAGATGACTCCTACATGTGTATTAATGGCAACTGGCAGAAATGACAGTGGACAAATAACTCACTTTATAAAAACTTTTTTTTCTTTGGAAAGGAAAGGAGAGGTAATACACCTTTAACACTGGATGCCTCCCACCATGACATAAAAAGAGGAAGAAGGAAATCGAAGGCACAGGTAGAGGGAGGGAACCCAGCTCTCAACTGAACAGCTACAACATACAGAAGTGGAAAAACAGGTACGTTCATTTCTTTAACAACAAACGATAAACTGAAAATAACGACTGAAAAATCTGTTTGTATTGAGTCTGTGTCAAATCACTGCTACATGTTTGTATTAATCTTAGCTGGCAGAGAAAAGTACTCGTATTAAAACTTTTTTTGTTGTCGTTGTCCTAATGTTCCTCTGTCCTTTATATTTTTATTTAACCTTTATTTAACCAGGAGAAGTCTCATTGAGATTAAAAATTTAATTATACTTTTTTAAAACAGTTTTTGTTGTCCTTATTCCTCTGTCATAGAGAGGTAATAAACCTTTAACCCTGGGTGTCACCGCCATTAAACAAAGACAAGAGAAAGAAGGAAATAGAAGGCACAGCTAGAGGGAGGAAACCCAGTTCTCTACAGAGCAACAAGCTACAACATGCAGAAGTAGAAAAACCAGGTACGTTCAATTATTTGTAAAACTGTGAACAACTAAAGAATGCAACTAACGACTAAATATTCTGTTTACTGAGTCTGTGTAAAATCCCTCCTACCTGTGTATTAATGGTTACTGAAACAAGGGACTTGGACTAACTGGAATATTGCAAATCACACATTTTTGCAAGTCAAAACACAGAGCAGCCACAGTCAGGCAGTAGACAGTGTCTAACCGAAGTCTGACTATTTTATGGATTCACACAAAGTTTGTCTGTCTGTCTGTCTCCAGTGTTAAAGGTTACCTCTCATACTGCAGAAGATGAGTGATGTGGAGGAAGAGGACCGGTCTAAAAGAAAACCCTCAGTCCTCAGTGATGAACCTGGACCTTCAGACACAAAGTAAGAGACTGTTCCTACTGTAAACTGAGTGAATAGGATTCAGTAATGTGATAACTTCAAACATGTAGATGATGAAAGTCTGCACTCTCAACACACACTCGGTAAATACTTAATAAATAAAAACTGCAAACATGGCCCTTTTAGGCTTCCATACATGATGTCATTAAAGTGTTAGTGTTATCTCTGCTCTTTACAAAGACTGATGATCTGTGTAAAACATTGTTGTTTCCACAGACAGAGATCAGGGTCTCCAGACTCCGGCTTTCTGTCTATGAAGAGTGACCGGTCCAAAGGGAAACCTCCAGACTCCAGCCATGAACCTGGACCCTCACACACACAGTAAGAGACTGTTTCTGCTTTAAACTGAGTGAATAGCAGGGTTCGACATAACGCATGACCGCATATGCAGGGCAAGTTGATTGGCCAGTCACTGCCCCACCCGGGCCAGTAACGGCCAATCACAGTTCAGTATCTTTTTGTAGACTACATCATGGTTCATTGAAATGCGCGTTGAGAGTCGTAATGAAAGCAGTGTTTATCAATATAATAAACATAATATAAAATATATTGTTTAATGAAAGGCCAGTGGACAACCGATGCGTGGGCGTTTTGACAGGCGGAGCAACAAGCGGGCGCACTCTCGCTCCGTTGGCAGAGCTGCCTACCGCCCGCCTGCGAGTCGACAAATCAATCAACTTACTTTGCCCCCTTTCTTTCTTCCCACAGCAGAGGTTGAGGTGCAGAAAATGAAGTGATAACTGCGCTTTTCCTTTAGCTGCCGCCGTAATGTTACAGTATTTGCATCAGAGCCCCAATGGTAATACAAATGAGATGCTTTATTTAACCGCTGAGAATGCGTCTCCGGTGATTGTGTCGGACAGAAACTAACGGGGGGAGGCAGATCACTGGACAGTTCCTATAGTCGCGCAGTTTGTCTGCCGACATGGCTCTGTGTTTTCAGGCTCGAGACATACAATCAGGTCGCGGAAGTCTTTCCCATTGAAATCGCTAACGGGGAGAATATCCCCGGTTATTATTTTAGCCACAAACCACAGTTCATCTGCGCGGCGGCTCACTCACTGGCGAGATCACACGGTGAAACGCTGCTTTGCTCGGACGAAGGCATTGTGTGTTTCTAAGGTGATTTAACGTCATAGTCTTAGACGAGCGTTTAACTTATGCTGCATATTTTGCACTGCATTGTTTTGTATCAATAGTTTGAAAAAATGGTCCCACAACAGACTCTTATGTGAAGCTGACACTTCATGGAGAAGTGACGCTCCTGCAGCGCGCTCACGACCAGACGTGAACTCACATACACGGTGAAATCTCCCATTATAAAAACGGCATAACCCACTGATTTTCGGATTTCTATTCTATTTTTAAAGTCAACTTGAGCGCAAGTGGAAAACCGGTCATTCGGTCGACACATTCACATCCCTAATGCATATAGAGAAAGTAATAAAAACAGCCTACCACACCACAAAGAATGATCTGACCTTCATCTCTTATTTTTCCCTATGTTTGATCATGACTTCTGCAGGTGAACTATTCATTAAACTGCCCAAATTCAAGAATGAAAACAATCATCAAACTACTGGACTTTAAAATACTGGCCGACTCCTTCCACATACTTTCAGTCGTAGGTTTTAAATTCAATATGTTTGCCTGGTTTTATATTATTATGTGTATGAGCAACATTTCATATAATTAACTAAAAGAAAAATAACCAAATCTAAAGGGAATATCTATACTGTTACAGTATAGATATTCCCTTTAGATCTGGTTATTTTTCTTTATTTTTCTAATACAGGTATTATAATTATTGACACTAAATTATGAAGAAAAAAAAAGTGCGGGGCCAGTGAAAATATACAAGGGGCCAGTAAAACTCGGATCCACTGGCCCGGCGGGCCAGTAGGAAAAAAAAGTTGTGTTAAACCCTGAATAGGATTCAGTGTTAAATGTTATCTGATGATCTACACTACAACATTGTCTTTTTATTTGGGCTGTTAAGCCATTAAAAAAATAATCTTATTAATAACAGGCTCTGTGATTAATTAATCTAAATTTATCGCATACTTATATGACACCTTTTTGCCTGTTTATAATATGAACAGCTGTATAGCCTACAGTTTGTTTCTCACTCACTCACTCACTCACTCACACACACACACACACACACACACACACACACACACACACACACACACACACACACACACAACACACTTACTGCATAGACAGTTTCAGAGCAATCATTCAAAATAAGCCTTTATCGCTCAAATCTGCAATGTCCTTAGCTGTTGTGTGGTTTACAAAGTAGAAAACAAACATAATCGTTTTATTCCTTTGCCTGCCCCCAAATATTCCCCTAAATAACAAGAGTACCTATTTGCAGACACATGGGGAAAAGTGGAGCTCCACCGGAACCGGAAGCCTACTGCTCCACCGGAACCGGAAGCCTACTCTGAGTTTGTTTTCACTTCACTCTGCAGCTCCGACTGAAGAAAGATTCACTGCCACAACGCGACCCTGTACAGTTTAAAGCGGGATGTTTTTATCATTTCCTGATGATTTTACTTTTGACCGATCATTTATCTGATCAGTTGCGTAGTTCTCAGCCCTCGTGCCGTTCATTTGCGGCCACCTTACACGTCGTGACATGCTTTACATTCAGATTAATAAACCTATTGTATTGTAGCCTATGTATTTGTTTATTTATTAACAGGAGTTTTTTTAACGTATGTGCCACTGAACATAGGCTATTTAGGCTATGCATGGTTGAAATGTAATTCTGCGGCTGCACGCGATCGTTATACTGTTCAAATTGCGTCATCACAAAGTCACAGACGAGCATCGATCGTTAGCTTAATATGAATATAGAAATTATATAATAATTAAAACTGTGATCACTAGAGGACAAGGGATCTGGTAAATCAATCAGTATCTACAATGGAAACTGTCACCTTATGTGTCTGTCTTTCACCCCACTTTTAAAATGAGCTGTTTATTTTAATGTGGTCGCACTTTTTGTGTGTTATTGATAAGAGTTTATATTTGTATGTGATTGACCTAGGCTACTTGTGGTAATTGTGAATTAAAGAGACGGATTTCGGAAGGTGTACACAAAGCTTCGTTGCTTCATTCATCTTATACCTCAACATCTACTTTTTACCACCGTCCTGGCCACTTGGGACCCTTAACAAACTGACGTATTTTACTGTCTACTAGCACCATAACCGGTGGAAACTTTGTATTATTATTCACCGCTAGGTGAACTCCGGCAGTAAAACAAAAAGAAGAAAACAAATTCAGAGTAGGTTACAATTCTGACCAATGAAATGAGTTCGGGGCGGGACTTCCGGTGGAGCTCCACTTTCCCCATGTGTCTGCAAATAGGTGCCTCTCCTAAATAAGGTCTGTATGACAGCAGGAAGCTCCTGGCATCCCCTGTGCTCTGCATTCAGTGGGAGTTTGCCATCGTAAAGAGCTTTTAGGACCGTTTTTAGAGTCTAGTCAAAGCATAGCGCTATAACATTAACATAGTAAGCATTATTACAGACAACACAACTTAAAGGGCCGGTTTCATAGACATGGATTAAGCCTAGTTCTGGACTAAATTGTACCTTCAATGTACCTTCAAATTTCCATTTAGTCCAGGACTAGGCTTAATCCATGTCTGTGAAACTGGCCCAAAATGTTCAGGTGTAATCATCTTACCTTTGTCACAAAGTTTGCATTTTGCTCTAATCTCTGTAATTTGCTCAAGGTGACACACTGCTTTTTCCGCTTTTGCACAGTAATCACTGCCTAACTAGAGTTTAAACAGGTGCCGATTTTACTAAACCTTTCCAGCTGTAGATAATAATGAGACATAATAAAATTAAGTTTTTGTTGTTTTTATCAAATCAGGTTTATGTTAAGTTCAGGGTCTCCAGACTACGACTATGTATCTATGAAGAGTGACCGGTCCAAAGAGGATCCTCCAGACGTGAGCAGTGAACCTGGACCCTCAGACACAAAGTAAGAGACTGTTTCTATTTTGGGACATTGAAGCGACTGTAGAGATATTGGTCTGTCTTTGTCCAGTTTGTGATTTGACCCTTTTTAAGGAGTGTGATTTTGTTCCATTATTTTTAAGAGGACATATTAAAAATCATGATATTCATGATTTATATTGAATATGTAGGGAAAGAGCTGCATTAAACTAGTGAGCCATTGGCCTCCACTAAAGTAATGTGTTATAAAGAAAGTGCTGATCTCCACAGAGAGGAGCAGCCGTCCTGCTGTGCTTTGTGTCAGGACGTCCTGAAGGAACCAGTCTCTACCAGCTGTGGACACTGGTTCTGCAGACAGTGCATCACCTCAGCCAGTCAGACCAGCACTGTACATGGTAAGACTGTAGATCTGTCAGCTGTAAAGAAAAGTCTGTCAATGGTCAACATTCTCAGATTCCCAAAATGTTTTTTATTTTGTAATTTTTCTTGTCTTCCAACAGATAGTGGTCTGCAGGAGGTTTTAGACGAACATAAGATCAGTCTGAAGAAGAGATGTGAACGTGTGACTGAAGGAACTGATAAAGAAGGGATTAAAACCCTCCTCAACAGGATCTACACTGAGCTCTACATCACAGAGCGACAGAGTGAAGAGGTCAATACCCAACATGAGGTGAAGCAGCTTGAGAAAGCTTCCAAGATAAAGACCCTCCATGACACTCCAATCAAGTGCCACGACATCTTTAAAGCCTTACCCGACCAAGAGAATGATATCAGACCCATCAGAGTTGTTATGACCAACGGAGTCGCTGGCATTGGAAAAACCTTCTCAGTGCAGAAGTTCACTCTGGACTGGGCAGAGGGCTTGGAAAACCAAGATGTCAGTCTGCTGATTCCGCTTTCGTTCAGGGAGCTGAACTTGATCAGAGATGAGCAGTACAGTCTTCTCAAGCTGCTCCATGTCTTCCATCCAACATTACAGAAGGTCACAGCAGAGACGCTCGCTGTCTGTAAAGTTTTGTTAATCTTTGACGGCCTGGATGAAAGCAGACTTTCACTGGATTTCCACAACAATGAGGTTGTGTCTGATGTCACACAGAAGTCATCTATCAACGTGCTGCTGACAAACCTCATCAAGGGGAATCTGCTTCCCTCGGCTCTCATCTGGATAACTTCCCGACCTGCTGCAGCCAATCAGATCCCTCCTTCATGTGTTGACAGGGTGACAGAAGTACGAGGCTTCACTGACCCACAGAAGGAGGAGTACTTCAGGAGGAGATACAGTGATGAAGATCTGTCCAGCAGCATCATCTCACACATCAACACATCCAGGAGTCTCCACATCATGTGTCTGATCCCAGTCTTCTGCTGGATCACTGCTACAGTTCTGGAGCACATGTTGACTGCAGACCAGAGAGGAGAGCTGCCCAACACCCTGACTGGCATGTACTCACACTTCATGCTGGTTCAGACGCAGAGGAAGAAGCAGAAGTATGAAGATGGACATGAGACGAGTCCACAGGAGCTGACGGAGGCTGACAGGGAAGTTCTTCTGAAGCTGGGGAGGCTGGCGTTTGAACAACTGCAGGAAGGAAACGTCATGTTCTACCAAGAAGACCTGGAGCGGTGTGGTCTGGATGTCACAGAGGCATCGGTGTACTCAGGAGTTTGTACCGAGATCTTCAAGAGAGAGAGTGTGATCTTCCAGAAAACAGTCTACAGCTTTGTTCATCTGAGCGTCCAGGAGTTTCTGGCTGCAGTCTATATGTACCACTGTTACACCAACAGGAACACAGAGGTACTGAAGTGTTTCCTAGGGACTGACAATTACCCATCCCTAGATGACTTTTTGATGAGAGCCATGTGGAAATCCCTTGAAAGTAAAAATGGCCACCTGGACCTGTTTGTCCGCTTCCTTCATGGCCTCTCTCTGGAGTCCAACCAGAGACTCCTGGGAGGCCTGCTGGGTCCAACAAACAACAGTCAAAAAATTATCAAGAGAGTCATCAACACCCTGAAGAAGATTAACAGTTATGAGATCTCTCCTGACAGAAGCATCAACATCTTCCACTGTCTGACGGAGATGAACGACCTCTCAGTTCATCAGGAGATCCAGGAGTTCCTGAAGTCACAGAACAGATCAAAGAAGGAACTGTCTGAGATCCACTGCTCAGCTCTGGCCTACATGCTGCAGATGTCGGACGAGGTTCTGGATGAGTTGGACCTGAAGAAGTACAACACATCACACGAGGGACGACTGAGACTGATTCCAGCTGTGAGGAACTGCAGAAAGGCTTTGTAAGTACAGATGTTGGAGCCATTAGGCTATTCTTTTGTTTTTGGTTTATTTGGTGAAGATGCAGGTTGGTGTTTGACCACTGGGTGGAGCTTTGGCTCATTAGAAAGCATAAAGGTAATAACCTGGCACGGCCAGGTGTGTGTAATTTGGTGTGTACCGTGTCAACGTGTAAACTTATCAGCGTTTGTGATACATTGTTTGCTCTGTACTTAACAGCCTGAATGAACTTACCTCACAACAGAAACAAATTGGAATATGAACTATTGGCAGTGTTTCCCGCGCCCCGCCGCTGCTGGATTTTCTCCGCCACTGCTATAAAAATCCTTCTCCTCCGCATTTTCTATTTTTTTTTTTTGGTACGTAGCTCCTTTAAGAAAATGGGCAGCGCGTAACGTAAATTACGCAGCACGCGGCAGTGCTGCACATCATCACGTAGCCAACATCAAAGAAGAACAGCGAGTGTGGCAGTTGTTGGCAGTAGTAGCCTACACGTTTGCAAACTTACATTGATTCTAGCAGCGAGTGTAGCGGAAGAGCAAATAAAGAAGGAAAGAGAGAGACAGAGAGAGAGAGAGTAAGTTGCTAAAATGTGTCGCTACATGACCACCAGTGTGAAAAACCCTCTGAGCCCTATCGTAATTTTATTTTATCTAGGCTATAAACCGTAACCTCCGTGCCGTTTTTTCTCTAGTAGACTATTGTATCCAGTCAG
Source organism: Hyperoplus immaculatus (assembly GCA_949357725.1). Taxonomy (NCBI): domain Eukaryota; kingdom Metazoa; phylum Chordata; class Actinopteri; order Uranoscopiformes; family Ammodytidae; genus Hyperoplus; species Hyperoplus immaculatus. The sequence goes on from CASHTC010001195.1 coordinate 43,957, forward strand.
GAGCTTGTAGCCTAGGTATTTTCGGGAACTGTTAGATCCGATGTTGTTCTTTATTGCCATATAAAATCCGTTTTCATCGTGTATTTTAGTTAGGAATTTATGCTAATCGCCTGTAAGCATGTGGTCAGTAGCATACATGCAGGGAAAAAGCCTATGTACTTTTTAAAAAAGCATGAATAGTTTCTATTATGTATAATTTATATTTATTTTAGAATGTTCTCATCACTTTTTGACTCCCAAGACTAAGAAGAAGTGTTTTAAGCAATAACAAGCTTAATGAATGTGCCTTTTTGTGTCATATCAATAAATAATTGTGAGATACTTTTTGCTTTTTTACTGTCTAATTGATAATTTCCTACATTCAAACGACATCACTGTAGCACACATATTCTGATAGTCCAGGTTGTGACCCAAATAAATGATAGCTTGACAGCTATGCATTATAGGGGTGATGAATGCAATCTTAATAAGAGAATAAATCCAGGCGAGAGTTTAAAAGGCTGGTACAAGCTCTTAAGGGATGCACTGTGCACAATGTATAAATACATAGTTAAATAATATATATTACATTTGCAGATGAGTCTAAAAAGCTGGGTGAAAAAGAAAGGCAGACAGGGTCAATGGAGGAGCTGAGGTTAGTGAAGCAAATTAGGGAAGCAAACTTTCAAGCTAATGAGAATTTTCTTTTGGATTTGAATGCATAACGCAAGGTGATATTATTTGAACATTACAAATGCATGTATATAGGGTAATTTGAAGGAAACAAATAAGATTTCTAGCATTTTTTACTTGTTGTTTAAAGGCCTTTAAGTGCTCAAGTTTATTACAGAAAATACAGGTAGACCAAGTAAGGGAGGAAAGAGAAGTGAGAGAGAAGCAAGGAGAACAAGAGAGAGAGGGTGCAGTGGTAGATCCTGAACAAGGAGAGGGACAAGGAGAATTAAATGCTCCCAGGCTGGATGTAGCCTTTGTGGATGAGCAAAAACTTCACAGTTCTCCGTCTGTTGTCTTCTTTGTCCTCATCCTCCTGCAACTCTCTCTTGTTCTCTTCCCCTGACTCTCACTGTCTCACAAAGGAGCTCAGCTCACCTGAGGTCTATTTGTAGTGCTAAGGCTCACACTGATTGGTATTCAATCAGCTTTATTTTTTATTTTTCATGTGTGTGAGTCTGTGTTCTTTTCAAATTTTAGTTGTGGTTTGTAAAAAGTTGTGTTTTGCCCATTTTAGCAGGAGATTTCATTTTTGAACAATGTGTCTTGTGTAAAAAACAGTGTGTAGTGTTTTGAAAGAAGTGTGTTGGAGAATTTTAAACACAGTGCAAAGCACTTATTGTGTTTGTAGGGTTGGTGCTTTTGTTTAGGGCATGGTTACAAAAGTCAGAGGTTGTGATGCTTTGGGCATAGCAACCACTATTAGTGTTTAAGCATTAGGCAAAAATCTGTAAATAAATTGTGCAAATAATTTTTGCGTTGTGGCATTTTTAGTTTAAATATTAATTTCTATACAAAAATGTCAAAATCTGTAAATGAAGACACAAAAGGCAAAGTTACAACACCAATAATCCTATCTACAGTTATACACAGGACTGTTTGAATAGGATTTAAGTGCATATTCTCCTCTCAAAGTGCACCAGATTTGTGCATTCCAATGTAAAGGGTACAAAAAAAATCGGCCGGGGGGGCATGCCCCCGGACCCCCCTACAGCACCGCTGCTGAAAAAAATCCTGCGGGAAACACTGATTGGTGAGCATGCATCACAACAAGCAATAAATGAGTCACAGCACTCAAAGCAAATAGTATTGGACATTGGTTATTGGATACACAAACACGTGTACGACCGAGTTCTCCACACTGCACCAAACAGGCCTAATGTAGAGGTGGTTAATAGGCTCTACACATGTGATTTACTTCATATATCAGTATAGATTACTAGTTTAGTTTCTCAATTAAATCACAAACCAACTGTATTATTCTTTAAATAGTGGTTAAACTGCTTAGTAGAGCCGACGTTGTGTCGTTGATGTCCCGTATTAATCACACACACCTCTGAAAACTGAAGACGTTTTTGTCCTCCCTTGCTCTGAATGGAGCAGAACAGTTATCACCTCCTGTTGCAAACGACAGCAACTGCCGCCCGCGACACAGACATAGCAGTTAACAGGTCCAAACATAGGCTAGCGTGCTGCTATGTTTAGCCACCTACACCTACTTTGGCTACTGATCCTGGGTCAGCCACAACGTTATAGTGACTGTAGTTGAGAGCAGGTGGGATGCACGGGGTGGGTTATTTTTAAGTTCTTGGAGCTTCTCTCTCATTTTGCACAGTTCTAAAATACTATAAATGGTTAAACGTGTACTCCTGGTGGACTTGCCTTTTTGATGCTACACCACCACACGTTGCTAAATGGCTGACCCCTCAAGTGGGGTTTGTTTTGTAGATATTTCGTTCGATAAAATCATGTTATGAATTTAGCAAATGATTATATGCATCTTTTTTCCATGACATTTGACCCTGGAAGATTACTGGAAATGTTTGGATCTCACGGGAGGGAAACAATGCTCTCGACTCGAATAGTATTCTGTCCTAGCAGTTGTGTCCTAACAATGCGTAGGCAGATAGCGAACAAGGCAATAAATGAAGCTGGCTTGAAGTCTTCTTAAGATGGTTTATTGAAGAGTTCACTCCAAGCATTGTTTTCTTTTTGTAAAACTAAGGAATACAAACAAAAATATAAACAGATTGAGGGAGAAGTAAGCGAGATGGTCCTTTAGCCTACTTCCTGTCAGTGACTGAAGTTAGCAGTCCCATCCCTCGTCCCTACGTTACCACCACATTAACGTGCAGCCGTCTTCGTCAGATAGTGCCTCGATGGAGAGCAGCGAGTCATCTAGCGTCTGTCTTTGTCTGTTTCTTTCAGCGCTCTGTCTCCTGATTGGATAAAAGCGAGTGGGATACTTGAAAATTACTGCAAAGCTGAATAACTGGGAGTCCTGTGTTATGAACTGCTCCTACTGTTTTAAGTGATTGCTGTATGAATATTGATTTAACACGTATATTAACAAAATAATATTGCTTACTTAAACAATTGTTAGTTTCAGCCCTAAAATGATTTCAGTCTGTGAACATCATGGAAGCCTAAATGTGACTACATTGTGTCTTGCTTCATCTGCTAGAATATCAAAACAGATTTCAGGTCCAAGAGAGAGCGATGAGAATTATTGTTTCATGTCTAATTCAAGTAAAATAAGATGAGCTGAACCAAATGATTATAGTAAAAATAAAGTTTCATCTTTCATAGTGACATATTTTTTAATATACATTTCATTACAGACTTTCTTGCACCGCACTCTCAGAGACTCACTGTGAAGTTGTGGCCTCGGCTCTGAAGTCCAACCCCTCCCATCTCAGAGAGCTGGATCTGAGTAGAAACTACCTGATGGATTCAGGAGTGAAGCTGTTTGCTGCACTGGAGAGTCCACACTGTAGACTGGAGACTCTGAGGTCAGTTCAACGACTGTAGTTTACATAGTTTTTGAATATATTCAATTCAAATCGTTTTGGGGTTATACCTTTTTTCTTTCAGCTTCCACAGACTCCCATTGTGGTCCATCAGTCAGTACTGATGAGGCTGTAGACTGTGTGAGAGATATGAATGAACTTATTGAAGATCTGATGACAGCAGATAGAAACAGGCAGCAGAGAGTTTGAGCTTCTGTATAAACAGAGAGAGAGAGAGAGAGAGAGAGAGAGAGAGAGAGAGAGAGAGAGAGAGAGAGAGAGAGAGAGAACATAAAGACATGAAGTCAAAGCTCAATAAAGGTGAAGTTTTGATCTTCATGTCAGAAACTGATGTGGCTGGTACAGACAACACTCAGAGCCCTGTTTCAGGAAGTGTGTTTTGGGGCAACCCAGAGTTTGTTCGCTCTGAGATAGTGGAAACTCTGGGTTTTCCGTTTCAGGAAGCAGGTTCAGCGCAACTCAGTCTGTGTCCGTGGCAACATACGCTGTGGGTCTAACCTGCTGGATAGGTGGTTTGACCTACTCTGAGTTTGTTTTCACTTTACGCTGCAGCTCCGACTGAGGTATCACAACTGGTACCTGTACAGTTTGAAGCAAAATCACTCCATAGACATCTCCATTAGGATGTTTTTATCATTTCCTGATGATTTTACGTTTGATCGATAATTTAGGCTATCTGATCAGTATTCTCAGCCCTTGTGTTGTTCATATAGGCGGCCATCTAACACACCGTGAACATGCTCTACATTCAGATGAATGAGCCTATTTGTCTTGTATCTCATTTTTTGTATTAACCCATTGACGCCAATGGCTATCTAGGATACATGTCCTTATCGCCTGAGGGTTTTCTGAAAAAATACTACAAATTGTCAACATCTACCAAAACCTTAATATCTAGGCCTCTGTAGCACATAGAAACATGAAATAAAAGACATTTAAAAGGTAAGTTTCACAGGTTGTATTAGTCCAACTTACTTACTTTCACTTACAAACCAACACATTTTTCAAAAAAACGTCAAAATTATATGGGGGAAAAAAATGAATAAATTATATAAAATATTTAAAAATAATGTGCTAATTAGGTTATATTCCTGATTCCTTTAAGCATGGATAGTAGTGACTGAGTGTGTAGTGGAGAGAGAAAGATAGACAGATAGAGGGAGGAAGAGATAGCTTTATTTGATCATTTAGTTCAGTTATCACTGGCTTTAGACTCATTCGCGCTGTCGGGAGCCGATCAGATGGTCCAAAAAGTTGTATAACACAGAGATGAAAACGAAACTGAAACTTAACTATCGCCTGGCCGGGCTGACTTGAAGTGGAGCAGCCAAATATAGCCTAAATGAATAGATATTGTTACTAAACAGAAGTAATGTGTTTGAGCCAAGAGTAATTGTGCTCTCACAACTTCTCTGAGATTTTCTTTCCTCTTGGCATGTCTGACCTGTATGGGTTCACTTTGGTGAGCCTGAACTGACCTGATTTGGTCTCTGGCTGTACTAGTGCCGCCTAATCTCTTCACAAAAGATTTCTCATTACATTGGTCCATTTCATCACTCAATTTGTCTCACCTGATTGTTTTTACCTGCTCGATTTCAGCAATATAGCTCAGGGTTCACTTACTTTTGCACATATTAACTCTGCCAAATAATTTATTTTATTTTAGTCTTTGGGATACACAATTAATTTCCTCAAAGAAAGTATGTGGAATTGATAAACACACATCTGTTATTTGATGTGAAAAATACTGGTATTGATAAAATGAACTAATAATGGTTAAACTCAATAAAACTCAAAAGGATCACATACTTTCAAGCAGCACTGACAAACATAACTTACATCCAAGAAGTTTTATATTTTATATTTTTATTTCTCTTCTGCAGTTACAAATTAAGTCTGTTTCCTAGAGAATCATTGAGTACATTTCAAATTTTAGTTCTTTAATTAAATGTATTTTCATATTTTTTGGTGAATGGTCACATCTTTACACAAACGATTTATTGGTGTGTATGCTGAAAGTATTCACAGCATTGTTATCCTACGTATTTGGTGTGAATGCTCTTTAATATTCTAAACCTTTCAAAACATTTCTTTATTATTGGTGTGAATGCTGAAACATTTCTTAAACATTCTATTTTTCAACCATTCTGTTCATTCAGATATATTCATCCTTCGTTCTTCATCAACATTCAGCAGTGAAGGTTATTCAGCATCAGCTTCAGTTCAGCAGCACAGCATTCACACCGCAATTTCTTCAGGAATTGCATTTCTAGTTGTAAATTGATTTCCTTTAGTGGAATTTTTTCTTTGGTTTCAGTTAATTTTAATGTGTTTCCACAAATAATAAAATATAACTGACATTATGATTATCCACAAACACAGAATAACAAAGTCACTGTGATAAGTTTAGAGAAAAGTTCATTGATTAGGACATAATAATGTTTAGCTCAACATTTAAAACCTGAACACATCTGATTGGATTATAATTTTATCTTTATCTCCTTCATTTATTCTTTATTCAGTTTGAAGCACTGCAGTTTGTCAGAGATCAGCTGTGTTTCTCTGGCCTCAACTCTGAAGTCCAACCCCTCCCATTTCAGAGAGCTGGATCTGAGTAACAACGAGCTGCAGGATTCAGGAGTGGAGCTGCTGTGTGGTTTTCTGGAGAGTCCACTCTGTAGACTGGAGACTCTGAGGTCAGTTCACTGAGTCTATTACTGTTGGAGACATTATATGTTTAATTAACAATTTAACCTCAGTTAAACAGTAAATAGAATTTACATCCAAGAAGTTTTATATTTCCATTTATTCATATTTTTATATTTCATCTACATATTCTTTTCATTTCCATTATTATTATTTTTTAATCTGGCCCCATGTTTAGACAAAATATTTATTGTAAATTGATGAAGTTCATTTGCTGTTGGTGAAATATTTATTTTGTTTCAGTTTAAATTATTAAATATTTTTTTATAACACATAGATGATACAAAAACACAGACTTACAAAGTTATATGGAACTTCGAGTCCGTAATAAAGTATTCATTCACTGTGATAATTGACTAATTTATATACAGGCATTACTTGTTCTTATTTTTATTTCTCTTCTAAATTTAGTCTGCAGTAACAAAATAAGTCTGTTTAATTGAGAATAATTTAGTACATTTCCACTTTTAGTTCTAAAATAAAATTTAAATAGTAAAATCTCTACACATAAGATGTATTGTAAATTGATGAATTGTATTTGATTTACTGGAAATATCTATTTGGTTTTAGTTCGTTTTAATGTTTTTTCAAAACTAATACAATTTAACTGACATTATGATGATCCACAAACACAGAATAACAGTCACTGTGATAAGTTTAGAGAAAAGTTATTTGATTAGGACATAATAATGTTCAGATAAACATTTAAAACCTGAACACATCTAATTGGATTATAATTTAATCTTTATCTCCATCATTTATTCTTCATTCAGATTGAGTCGCTGCAGTTTGTCAGAGATCAGCTGTGCTTCTCTGGCCTCAACTCTGAAGTCCAATCCCTCCCATCTCAGAGAGCTGGATCTGAGTTACAACGAGCTGCTGCAGGATTCAGGAGTGAAGCTGCTGTGTAGTTTTCTGGAGAGTCCACTCTGTAGACTGGAGACTCTGATGTCAGTTCACTGACTCTGTTACTGTTGTACATCTTATATATTTAATAAACACTTAACCTCACCACTTGTGTAAAAACATAACTTACATCTAATACGTTTTATATTTCCTTTTGTTAAAGTTTTATTTATCTGCTATATTTAGTCTGCAGTCACAAAAGACCCCTGTTTCTTAAAAATAAATGTGGAATATATTCATTAAATTTCCATTATTTCATTTTTTTAACTGGCCCAATGTTTACACAAAAGATTTATTGTTCATTGATGAAGTTCATTTGCTGAAGATGCAATATTTATTTTGTTTCAGTTTAAATTGTTTTGTTAAAAGTGTTTTTACGAATAATAAAATATAACTTACATTATTATGATGATGCACAAAGTCACTGTGATAACTAACTAACTAACTTATTTACAAACATAACTTACATCCAAGAAGTTTTACATTTCCTTTAGTAAATATTTTTATTTCTTAATTTAGTCTGCAGTCACAAATTAAGTCTGTTTCCTAGAGAATAATTTATTCGTACATTTCCACATTTAATTCTTAAATTGAATTAATCTTCATGGGTAAATTGTCAAACCTTTACACAAACAATTTATTGTTTATTTGCATAGTGGAAATATTTATTTGGTTTCAGTTCATTTGAATGTATTTTCACAACTAATAAAATATAACTGACACTATATGATCCACAAACACAGAATAACAAAGTCACTGTGATACGTTTAAAGTAAAGTTAATTGATTAAGACATAATAATGTTTAGCTAAACATTTAAAACCTGAACACATCTGATTGGATTATAATTTAATCTTTATCTCCATCATTTATTCTTTATTCAGATTGTGGGACTGCAGTTTGTCAGAGATCAGCTGTGATTCTCTGGCCTCAACTCTGAAGTCCAACCCCTCCCATTTCAGAGAGCTGGATCTGAGTGGAAACAAGCTGCAGGATTCAGGAGTGAAGCTGCTGTGTGGTTTTCTGGAGAGTCCACTCTGTAGACTGGAAACTCTGATGTCAGTTCACTGAGTCTGTTACTGTTGTACATCTTATATATTTAATAAACACTTAACCTCACAACTTGTGTAAAAACATAATTTACATCCAAGAAGTTTTATATTACCTTTAGTTAAAGTTTTATTTATCTGCAATATTTAGTCTGCAGTCACAAAAGACCCCTGTTTCTTAAAAATAAATGTGGAATATATTCATTAAATTTCCATTATTTCATTTTTTTAACTGGCCCAATGTTTACAGAAAAGATTTATTGTTCATTGATGAAGTTCATTTGCTGAAGATGCAATATTTATTTTGTTTCAGTTTAAATTGTTTTGTTAAAAGTGTTTTTACGAATAATAAAATATAACTTACATTATTATGATGATTCACTGTGATAACTAACTAACTTATTTACAAACATAACTTACTTCCAAGAAGTTTTACATTTCCTTTTGTTCATATTTTTATTTCTTAATTTAGTCTGCAGTCACAAATTAAGTCTGTTTCCTATTGAATCATTTATTCGTACATTTCCACTTTTAATTCTTAAATTGAATTAATCTTTATGAGTAAATAGTCAAAACTTTACACAAACAATTTATTGTTTATTTGCATAGTGGAAATATTTATTTGGTTTCAGTTAATTTTAAGGTGTTTTCACAACTAATAAAATTTAACTGACATTATGATGATCCACAAACACAGAATAACAAAGTCACTGTGATACGTTTAGAGAAAAGTTAATTGATTTGGACATAATAATGTTCAGCTAAACATTTAAAACCTGAACACATCTGATTGGATTATAATTTAATCTTTATCTCCTTCATTTATTCTTTATTCAGATTGAGGGGCTGCAGTTTGTCAGAGATCAGCTGTGCTTCTCTGGCCTCAGCTCTGAAGTCCAACCCCTCCCATCTCAGAGAGCTGAAGCTGGAGGGAAACAGGCTGCAGGATTCAGGAGTGAAGCTGCTGTGTGGTTTTCTGGAGAGTCCACTCTGTAGACTGGAGACTCTGAGGTCAGTTCACTGACTCTGTTACTGTTGTACATCTTGTATATTCAATGAACAATTTAACCTCAGTTGTGTAAAATCATAACTTACATCTAAGAAGTTTTATACTTCCTTTTGTTAATATTTTTATTTATTTTCGAAATGCTGTCTGCAATCCAGACCTCTGACTTTTAGAGATAAATGTGGAAAAAACTCAATGAAATTTCCATTCATATTTTTTTGTTAACTGGTCAAATCTTTACAAAGAAGATTGATTGTAAATTGATGAAGTTTATTTGCTTTAGTAGAAATATTTTTTTTTTTAGTTCATTTGAATGTATTTTCACAAATAATCAAATATATCTGACATTGTGATGATCCACAAACACATAATGACAAAGTCACTGTGATAAGTTTAGAATAAAGTTCATTGATTAAGACATAATAATGTTCAGCTAAACATTTAAAATCTGAACACATCTGATTGGATTATAATTTAATCTTTATCTCCATCATGTATTCTTTATTCAGATTGAGTGGCTGCAGGTTGTCAGAGATCAGCTGTGATTCTCTGGCCTCAGCTCTGAAGTCCAACCCCTCCCATCTCAGAGAGCTGGATCTGAGGGGAAACAACCTGCAGGGTTCAGGAGTGAAGCTGCTTTCTGACTGTGTGAAGAGTCCAGACTGTAGCCTGGAGACTCTGTGGTCAGTAGTATGGGGTCAGACTCAGTCCAGCTGGTTCTACAGTATTGTACTAAACACAGGGAGGTTAATGCCTCACTCACATTAGGGGTTTCCCTCCAGTTCTACCTTCCACTGTGTGAGCGTCCCAACCAACCAATAGGAGCAGCTCCTGGAGCATCAAGCATGAGACCCCTCACAGCCAAGTGTTCAGAAGCCCCTCTACAGGGAATGAGATCAGATCAGACACTTTATTCCTCCAGAGGGGAAATGTTGTGCTGACGTGTTCAGAAGCCCCTCTACAGGGAATGAGATCAGATCAGACACTTTATTCCTCCAGAGGGGAAATGTTGTGCTGACGTTGTAGTGCAAAGTAGGAACAGTTCAAATATAAACTATCAATGAGGAGCAAATCCAACATTTAGACAAAGTGAATATTATAAACAAGTTAACAGTTAGTTCATAGATATGTATGATAAGCTAATAGCCTAGCACAACAAATCAGTGGTTTAACGTCCTGAGTGCAGTTTCTCCTTATTTTACATTTCATATTTATTTTCTTCGTTTCTTCAACAAACAAAATAAATCCACCAGATAATGCAAAGCAATGCAACATTTTACAACTTTTTAACAGACATATGCAATTTTATTGTAAAATTAAAAAAGTAGTTTGTTAGTTTTTCATGTGATGTTTTTGGACCTTGACTAATCATTCATTATAAATTCCTTCATTATAATAATTATTAGCTTATTATTTTTTACTAATGCAGGATCAGAACATGGTCTTCTTGGTGAAGATTTGATGATGAAAAGCATTTGATCAGTTGTCTCTGGACTCTGAAGCTGGTTAACTCAAAGAATGAACAATTATTTAAACTTGATTCCTAACTTTAGGATTGTGTTCATTCTACAGGATCAATAACAAGGTGATCAGAGCTGAGGAACACGAAAAACGTGAGTAATGAACCAATGACTCTCATTCATCAAACTGTTTATGAACATAAAAAAAAAAATCTGAAAATGAGCTTTTAAGATCTAAAAAATATTTCAAATACATTTTTCATGGAGCTGTAATTTCTTAAATGTTTGAGTTTTGACTACAAATGGTTTCCACCCTATTCACGATTATATTGTTTCATTTCTTCTCTCTTTCACTTCTTCTCTCCATCAGTTCGCTCTGATGTCAAACTGGATGTGCAAAAAAACCTGCCGGACGACGGCAAAAAGGTGAGAGGAGCAGTTGTACAGTGTAAAGTCCTCCAGTATTACTATTGCAAACTAAAATTAAACAGTAGTTATTTAGACTTCAGTTGGTAATGTATACAGCCAACACTAATGGCATTTATAATATGAGCCATACATGCTTTTCCTCATATTAAACATGGCATCAATATATGTTTGTCAGGTGAAAGAAGCGACCCCACCGTGTAGTAGCTCAGACGGAGGAGGAGAGGGAAAGTCACAGGTGAGGTCCAATAACGGCTTGGTGATGCGTTAGTAGTTAAATATAATCTGTGACAAATGTTAGGCTGTTGATGTACTGTATAAGAATGGTTCATCAATGTCTGTATGAATGAGAGCTTCGAATAGGCAAATGTTTCCTCACTCTTCATAAGCATCGATGTGTTATTTCCTCAGGTGACTAATATTAGCACTTGGTTTATAAAGCACTGAATGGTTTAGGGCCAAAATACATTACTGATCTGCTGATTCGTTATGAACCGTCCAGAGCTCTCAGGTCATCTGGGACAGGTCTACTTACAGTCCCCAGAGTTAGGACTAAACAAGGAGACAGACAGACAGACAGACAGACAGGTCTTCTTAATGTCCCCAGAGTTAGGACTAAACAAGGAGAAGCAGCTTTTAGTTTTTCTGCACAGCATATCTGGAACAACATCTGGACTTTTCTGTTTCCCTTTTAACCTGTCATTTTTGATTCTATTCTATTTTACTTTTATTGGCATATTTTCATTGTTTTCTAAATGCAATTCTTTTAATTTTTAACAATTTGTCTGCCTGCTCTTAGTTTCGTTTTGTCTCTGTAATGCAATTTATAATGTCTAATCTTGATGGTTTTTTATGCGCCATTTCTTTGAATGCATAAACTTTCCTTGCCTAACACACATCTTACACTGGCACTCTCTGATCCACACAATGTGCCTTAGTTGAATATTGAGAGTTTATTCCAATCACTTAACAAAGCAATGCCAGTTTTTACATTTCCTTTGAAAAAATTAACTTTGTGCCTTTTTAAATTCAAGACTCCAGTATCCTTCTCGCCTGAACAGAATGGACCTACATACAGGTAATCATATAACATGACTAAACACTATCTTATTCAACTTGTTTTATGGTTCATCAACTTGTTATAAAAATTTAAAATTATTATTTTTTTTTAAATTTTATGACTCAATTTGTGTTCAGCTTATGTGGTTTCTGTTTTTAAGTATTTGTGATCTACTGTAAATCTATGTCATTACTTGTTATTGTTTTTACTGTTTGTGTTGTGGAATTAATGTTTAAGTTTCTTCACATGAACCTGCCAATGGACTAAAGATGGAGTTTAGCCTCTGGCGTATTTACATGTTCATTAATACATCTTGTCCCTGGAATAAAGACAGTGAAACAGACCTCATACCTTCTTTCCAGGTTCAGGTGTCCTGGTGCAGGTGTGTTCCAGTGTGCTCTGACTGGCCTGGTGTTTGTAATGGCTCGGGAGGCAGAGCTGCTCTACTGGACCGTCCAATGGGACGAGAGCCTCCTCCAACCAGCTGGCAGGACTGCTGCAGGGCCGCTGTTCAACATCCAGTGTTCTGAGGACGCTCTCTGCCAGCTCCACCTCCCACACTGTGAAACAAAGGATGGTAAAGACATGGCTGTCCTTAATGTTAAGCTGCAAACATTTACATTAATGTGTAGCTACATTCAGGGACAAGCTAAAATTATATTAAGTTTATGCATCACACTAAATGCACACATCCAGAGAGATCATGTGTGTGACAGGAAAATGATGGTGAATTAAACAAAGTAGCCAAAGGATAAAGGCTAACCTTTAGCCAGGCGTAACCTTGGGATGCTCCTGAGATAAGGGCAATATATAAATCAACTCTCTGAGCTCAAGTAGTAAGAAATTGTTTAGGCAGAGAGTTGCCTTTTTAGCAGCAAGACAAAAGTTTAACAGCTCTTTGCTTTCACAGCGTTGCTTGTTGATGGCCTGCTGTCTGTCGCCCACATCACTGATGATGGAATGAGCATCTTGGAGCCTCTGCAGATCACAGACTCTCATGTTGCTGTGAAGGTCCCTCACCTCTCTGCCTTTGGCCTGATCTGGGATTTCGCTAAAAGGTTTCTGATGAATCTGCCAATAAAGGGCCAAGTTCTGCTGTTCCTCAGACCCCCGTATGGAAGACGTCGGATACTCAATGTATTTCTGCTGCAGAAGAACGTCCCTTTGAGTGAGGTAAGGTTATTCTTTGAGGCTAGATTGATGACTAAACCCGCTCCTCGTGTAGTGGTTAGACAACCCCCCCCCCCCTCCATAGAGTCTCAGTCCTCTTCACAGCAGACCCGGGTTAGAATCCAGCCCGGGTTGTTCTCTGACACATTTCATCTCTGTCTCTACAAACTGTCCAATAAAAAGCATAAAAATGCCAAAAAATAAATAGATACATTTGTGGCCACGCAATATTTTATATATATATGTCACCGTAGTTTTTATACTTGTTCTATAATATGTCTGCCTTCGCTTGACTAATACAAATATCCTGTTACTGAAGGTTATGCCCAAACAACAAGGTGCTGAGAATATTGAAATCCCCACTGACTGTCTTGTGAGCGTTGGTCAAAGGTACAGTGTGAGCTGTGAACCCGAGAGCTACAGAATTCAGCCTAAGGTCAGTCAAGTCACTTCTACTTCTATACTGTAATTATTGTTAACAGAAGGATCACCAACACAATGTTAGCTGCATGTTGAAAATCAATTCATATTTGGCCATGTAGCAGAACAACATTTTTTTACCACAGGTTTCAAAATGACGCTTTGCTACTGGTTTGACAGGATGCAGAGTTTGACTCAGATTATGGGCCAAATTTCCCTCCAAAATTTCAAGTTTTCCTTGAAAAGGACCAAGAGGAAGTGACTTTGAAGGTCCAAGACCAAGAGAGGCGACAAGTCTGGGAAAGTTTGGTCCCTCTGAGAGGTAACTGAATCACCCAGACCCAGTGATACACTGCACTAGACTAGAATACATATCTCTATTGCTTTTCACCACATCATTTCACTATCAATTTATCCTAAATATAATATATACATTCAGAACAATGAATTTTGAATGCTGGGGAATTTTAAGACAGAGTTTAATGTTTTAGATTTCAGTAAGACAACTTTACATCTAACATAAGTTTTCTATCTAGAATGGAAGAGAGGAATACAATGGAATTAAATGGAACTTGAACGTTTAAATAAAATACCTACAAATAAAGCAATCGGATCTATCTGCAAAATGGTTTAGATATTCATAATTAATATTCTGATGTCTAAAAACTATTTCAAACTATCTTTGGTTGTCAAACATAGTAGTCACAGCATTAAGAAAATAATTTTGTTTGTTGTTTGTATGTAAACAGGACTATTCATAAACACTAGACTAAGGCAGATCCTTTATTCAGTTATTTTACTTTTCTCTTCCTTTATTTCAGCTGCAGGCCCCTCAGCTGGAGCAGCTGGAGTCAATCTCATGGCAGACGGTAGGTGGACATGTAGTGAGACGTCTCCTCTGTAAATGACTTGTTCTCTGCTTCAGTCACTGATCAGACTCTAGAAGGAATCTGATATAAAAACGTTCTTCATTGGTTATTTAAAGGAATAGTTCAACATTTTGAATTTTTGTGTGTGTGCATTTTTGATGAAGAAATGGGCAAAGGTCTCTCAGGTAGTCAGGGGGAGCATCTTATTATAGCATAGTCAAATGAAACCTGTCTTCAAAATAAATGTTTTAACTTGGTAAATCCAGTCAGTCTTTGGAGATAAATGTATTGTTTTGTTTTTTGCAGGCGAGCACTTTGTGGACAAACATAAAGTCCAGCTGATCCAGAGAGTGAGCAACATTAAACCCATTCTGGACGAACTCCTTGCTGAACAAGTCCTCCAACAAGAGAGCTATGATGACATCATGGCCATATCTACGTCTCAGGACAAGATGAGGGCGCTCTTCTCTGGATGTTTGAGAGCTGGTGGTGTTACCGCTAAAAACATCTTCTACAAAAGCCTTGAGGTAAATGAGCGTCATCTCACTGCTGAGCTTAAGAGGTAACTGTTGTGGTGAAATCCAATGTCAGACCAAACGTAGTCTAGACTGGACATTCTTTCTTAAACATTAACAGTGGAGACACAGTGATGTTAATGCTGATTTGCTGCCATTTAATCAAAGTTGTTTCCTGTAACTTTACCTTTAAATGAGTTGTGATTTGTTTTGTGTGCGCGGCGCCTTCACTGCCCTCGGAGATTTAATGTAAAACCACATTCAGCAAATCAGATGTTTATCAGACAATCATGTAAGAAATGAAGGAAGGACCCCACCAGACATCTTATATCTGTGGAGTGTTTTTTACCTTTTAAAGTTATTTCCTGAGACAGAGTGTGTTCTTCCAATGATAACGACGGAACAGAGTCACATAGAAGAGCATATGTTTAAAACGTGTTAACTGCTTAAAGGGCTCATATGGTTTTGCATTTATATACTGATGGATGTTTTCAATCAGCCTATAGTTTATATCATTCCTGCATCTTTACTGTTAGATTTTTATTATTTGAACATATTTTGAATACATTCCTGTTGCACTCTGAAGTTGTATGCTCTTGAAGGGCTGAGATCATGAGGGGGGACCTGGGCTGAATGGACAGTGTCTGTGTGCTTAGAGCAGGTAACATGCTCACAGCTAAACCTAGATATGAGGCCTGTGTCTGTAGAAGACCGGATGTGTGTCAAAAGAGCAGCTATGGTGGAGGAGAGAAAGAAGTAAAGAAAAAATTATGTTTATGCACGATATGCCATTTAGCCAATCGATTGCTTGTGTTTCATTGTGTGACCGTATATGTCCTTATTGTAACCCTTAAAAAGGGGAAGTTATGAAACCAGGGCTCTGTAGAAACTTATGGGTTTGGCTTTCCAGGGTCTACAGACCATTTGACTTTTTCTAAATTAGATTTTTGGAATCTATTCTTTTGAATAATTTTATATTGTTTGAATAAATTGAATATTTTTTCTAAGATTGCTGTATAAAACCATATTTTGATTTTCTGAAAAGACGGAATTGTCAATCCTCCTTTTTGCTTCTTCACACCACGGCGCTCTGGAAGATGGCCTGACCCTGCTGCTCATGGAGGGGGGGGGAGGGGGTTGTGATACCAAATAATTACTGTTGATTATTTTGTATTTTTACTGGTTGTTAGAGACACCAGTTGAATCTTTCTCGCTCACTGCTGCATATCTGACTCTAGAGGGCGCTGTCTGATAAATAAGTTTGGTTTGGTGCTGCACAATTCATTTTCTGCTTCATTAGACCGTTTGTAGAGACAGAGATGAAATGTGTCAGAGAGGGGAATGGCATGCAGAGAACGACCCGGGCTGGATTCTAACTGAGCCTCTATGGGGGAGGGGGGGGCTATGACCACGGAGCACACCTATAGCACATTTCTCACAAGGAATGCGACCCAGTGCGCTTTACAGACAGGCAAAAGGACCCAATGCGCTTTACAGACAGACAAAAGGAGCAATAAAGTGAGTCAAATAAAAAAAACAATAAAAAGCAACACATAGAAAACAGAGAGAATTTAATGTATTTGCAACCTGCAACTATTGCGTGAAAGCTGTGAAGATAAATTGCTAAGAAACAATCTACTGTTGTCCGCCTGGTTCTCCAGCCGATTCTGCCAGGTATAAGTGTCCGATAACAGTGTCTCAGAGGCGGATACATGCCGTGCTTAATGCTGCCACTTCTGCGTCCTGCTGCTGGAGAGACCGCACAGACAGGTTCCCACCCATTGACTGTTGACAGTGTTCACGTCAAATAAATAATACTGCCAATGTAGAGCATGTTCACGGTGTGTTAGGCGGCTTATATGAACAACATGAGGGCTGAGAATATTGATCAGATAAATGATTGATCACACGCTGTGACACGCTTTCTTCAGTCGGAGCTTCATTGTGAAGAGACGAAAAACTCAAATACGCTTCTTTTTATTTCCACGGTGGCCCTAATTCGCCGTCGTATAAATCCATGTTAAAGCTGGGGTGGAGGATTTGGGGAGAAAATGGCAGTTGGGATAGAGATTCGAATTCAAATACCTCAACGGCTCCACTTGTTCTCTTTGGTCCCTCCCCTATGGTTCCTCCCTGACACGCTCTACCAGTGGCGTAACTTTGATGTTCATATTGGTGGGGACACATTTTGGCGAAACGTCACACAATTTGGCGAAACGCCCTCGCCCCAGATCCAGCATCCAACCGCTCACTAGTTTATTAACCAAACCAGTTTTATCATGTATCTATGTACAGTTTAGTCAAGAGTTGAGCAGCTATCAATCGTTTTGTACTAAAAAACGTATTATATTCATACATCATTGGCTGCTTATGTTTCACAGTAGTAGGGCTGTCCCCGACTCGGAATTTCAGTTTACGAGTGAACCGGGGAGTTGGAGCGCAGCTGAAGCGCGAGCGTGCCCGAGCCTCGACGAGCCGGTGAGAGAGAAACAACACAGAGCCGGTGACGGCTGCAGAGAATGGTGATTTGCGCGAGTAAAAAAGACAAGATGCTCACGGTCTACGGGGGCTTAATTGTTTCCAAGGCGACCTAACTTTACTACAGCACATAGCAGAGCAGAATCAATAGGCATATATGGTGCGAAATTTGCACAGTGCTTTGGTTCTGCTTTCTCCTTTCCAGTGGCGTGGCGTGGGGATTTTTTTTGAGGATGCCAAGTGAGACAACACCTTTAATCTACATGTGTATTGGAAGGTGGGGGACAGAAAAGAGTAGGCTATGTCGGAGCTTGTATTTAATGTAGGCCTGACTACAAGAGCTTTTATAGCGCCTGGTCACTTTACCAGGACTTACACACGCCTGTAATCTGTCCGACACCGCTCGTTCGCTCTCTCTCTCTCTCTCTCTCTCACTCACTCACTCACTCACTCATTCACACACTTCCTTATCGTCTTATTAAATTATAAATTTTATTATGAATGCACCCCCCAACCCCGACCGGAATGCACAACTAGCCGCTTAATGCCCAATGCAGATTCGAATTAATTCACAATATAATTAGGGGACGTTTAAGGCTATTTTAAGTTTCACGTTCACATGAGACACGACTCACACAATCAGTTGTAGGTGCTTGACATACACACATACTTTTTATACATCCTTTTCGTTTAAGAACTTGGCCAAATGTTCATTACAACACTATACTTAAAACAACCCAGAACAACTTCAGTGGATATACAGTAGGCCTAACAATGTAACTTAATCCAGGCAATCAAGGCACAATTAGCAATAAAATAACACAAAACATAACACACATAGTTACACAGACAGTTCAGGGAACAGTTAACCCGCGCCGGGAGAAGGTGTGTATTTTACTCACTATTTGTAGAGGAAGGCCATTAGCTGAAGTTTGCCGCTACCAGCTATCCACTCGGTGCGGACATAGTTATCCTCACGGAAAGTGCGATAAACTTTCTTTCTCTCCACACGCATTGGCCTGCCGTCAGATTTGATTTTTAATGGCTTCTCAATTGGCAGTTTGGTAAAATAATTTGTTACTAAATACTCAAAATCTCCACCCTCCATAACTGTTCTTGCTAATATGATAACAATGCAAACATGCTAATCTCCCGCTATTGTTATTGTTGTTAAATTTCAGTGACGTTGATAATGATGCTTTGATTTGATTGGTGTGAAGCCAAAGGCCGAGTGGCTTCCCTTGGCACCCTCCTGACCAATCACAGAGGGCAGTGTCATGGTAATAGCCTCACCTGATTGGTCAATTATTTTTCTTTTTTTTACCAAGGGAAGCCAGCTCAGCCTGGCTTCCTCGCAGACATACAGTGTGCAGTGTCGTGTTTCGCCGCGTCTTCAGAATCTAAATGTAAAGGGGCGCTGTTTCGCGCATTATCCTTCTCATATTGGTGTGGACAATTTCAGCACATTTGAATATTGGTATGGACACGTCCACACCGTCCATACGCAATTTTACGCCCATGCGCTCTACACCAACAAAGTCGTGCCAAAGTGAATGGACAGTCCCAACAGCCAATAAGAACAGAGCATCGGAGCCTCGCTCTGATTGGTCAAAGTGTACAGCTCATGTTAACTTTGACCAATCAGAAATCATATACCCCAGCTTTAATGTTGTGTTTTTTTTTTGTTTGTTTTTTTGTTTTTTTTTCATCATACCTCATCCTGTATGCCAGACGTGTGACGAAATGCGACAAAGGAGGAGTTTCCCCCATATTTATAGCATGGGCCTATTACGAAATTAATGTATAAGATTTATAGTTATATAGATTTATAGTCACGGCGCTATGAAATTTTGGTAATTTGCAGAGATAATTTATTTTTTCCTGTGACGTATTCCTCCACGGCGGTGACGTTGTCCAATAGGAGCACATAGCGCAAGAAACAAACGACGGTTGGTGGAAGAGAAAGAGGAGAGAAGTTGCCGGTGTAATAAGGGATTTCACCTCCATGGAGCCGTTAGGTGAAAATATGTTTGTTTTCTCTGGAAACAACACGCCTGTCTTTGAGATATGTCAACGAGGGACGACCAGGACAGGGTTAAAAAAGAAGAATGCTGACGAGAGAAGGAAATATTAGAGGCACTTCAGAGAAACGGTGAGTAACTGCCGGTTGTAGATTCAAGCTAGCAAATCATTCATTGTCTCCATGGTAACAGCTATCAGTGAAGCGCTATGATAATTTACCGGTAGACTACTCGAGTTAACATGGTAATAGCAAAGTGTAAAATAAATATATTACAAGTAAATGTCGTTTAGGACGGTGACCAACCACCTTGTCTTATCTGTCATGTCTCTCGGCCAAGTAACGGCAAAAAATTGATCGCGAAATAATCGTCTAATCTGATACAGTGACCGTTGTAACTTTGTGACTGTCATGATGAGAAGGCAGAACATAAGATAGGAAAATATATTTATCCTGTAATTTCCTTACATGAAATATTACATTTTGCTTACACCTTTGACATTTTATTTTCTTCTGTTTAGCCTTTTATAGCGCCACTATGTGGGCAAGTGTGGCTCATTATTTTTGGAAAGCTTTTTTTCACCATTTTCAGATATTGTTTGGGCCAAATGTAATGTTTCATACTCATTCCAGTTGTTGTATTGTATCACTCTGCATTACATGACTCCTACATGTGTATTAATGGCAATAGGCAGAAATGACAGTGGACAAATAACTCACTTTATAATTTTTTTTTTTCTTTTTCGTTGTTCTTTTGCCTTTGTCCTTGTTGATTAAAGAAACTCTGGCCAACCCTCCAGCAAAGGAAAGGAGAGGTAATACGCCTTTAACACTGGGTGCCTCCCACCATTACATAAAAAGAGGAAGAAGGAAACCGAAGTCACAGGTAGAGGGAGGGAACCTGGTTCTCAACAGAACATAGCAACAGCTACAACATACAGAAGTGGAAAAACAGGTACGTTCATTTCTTTGTACAACTGTTAACAACAAACGATAAACTGAAAATAACGACTGAAAAATCTGTTTGTATTGCTTCTGTCTAATCATTCCTTCCTGTCTGTATTAATGGCAACTGGCAGAATAAAGTACTTGTGTTACAACTTTTAAAACAAAGAGGTAATACGCCTTTAACCCTGGGTGTCACCGCCATTAAACAACAATAAGAGAAAGAAGGAAATAGAAGGCACAGCTAGAGGGAGGAAACAGTTCTCTACAGAGCAACAAGCTACAACATGCAGAAGTAGAAAAACCAGGTACGTTCAATTCTTTGTAAAACTATGAACAACTAAAGAATCCAACTAACGACTAAATATTCTGTTTACTGAGTCTGTGTAAAATCCCTCCTACCTGTGTATTAATGGTTACTGAAACAAGGGACTTGGACTAACTGGAATATTGCCAATCACACATTGTTGCAAGTCAAAACACAGACCAGCCACAGTCAGGCAGTAGACAGTGTCTAACTGAAGTCTGACTATTTTATGGATTCAAACAAAGTTTGTCAGTCTGTCTGTCTGTCTCCAGTGTTAAAGGTTACCTCTCATACTGCAGAAGATGAGTGATGTGGAGGAAGAGGACCGGTCTAAAAGAAAACCCTCAGTCCTCAGTAGTGAACCTGGACCTTCACACAAAAAGTAAGAGACTGTTTCTACTGTAAACTGAGTGAGTAGGATTCAGTAATGTGATAACTTCAAACATGTAGAAAGTCTGCACTCAATAATAATATAAGAGGAATTAACCAAGGTTTTGTCATCAAATCTTGATCTTATCTCGAGATCACAGTTTATTTTAGTCATTATCTGGAGATATTGTAATAATCAATCTGTTATCACAAAAGGTCTTTCATCTTATGTTCAGTATCTCGTGATCTAGAGGAAACAAAAGTTTTTTTGGGGGGGTAATAAACACCGTAAATACTTATTGAATAAAAACTGCAAACATGGCCCTTTTAGGCCTCCGTACATGAAGTCATTAAAGTCTTAGTGTTATCTCTGCTCTTTACAGAGACTGATGATCTGTGTAAAACATTGTTGTTTCCACAGACAGAGATCAAGGTCTCGAGACTCCGGCTTTCTGTCTATGAAGAGTGACCGGTCCAAAGGGAAACCTCCAGACTCCAGCCATGAACCTGGACCCTCACACACACAGTAAGAGACTGTTTCTGCTTTAAACTGAGTGAATAGGATTCAGTGTTAAATGTTATCTGATGATCTACACTACAGCATTGTCTTTTTATATTGCTTAAAGGTCACATATTATGCTAAATGCACTTTTTAAATGTGTTCTAACATATCCATGGGTCCACGGTGTGCCTAGAGACTGCCAAAATATTTAAAAAAATAACAATGTCTCCATTTCTCACTCTCCCCCTTTCTGAAACCCCCACCCCTCCCCCCCAATATACTCCAGTCAGAATTCTCCTCGTTTCTGACCTCACAAACTGGAAAGCCAGAAGCTTCCACTGTGCAGCCCACACCCCTATTTCTTATTGGTCCACGGCTCTGATAGACAGAGGGCGAGGCGTATCTGGCTTCGCTTCCGGACAGGGGGCGAGGGGAGCTGCAGCTCTTTTTTTAAAAATAGGCCATTGTGAGATTAGCTGAACATCAGCATAGTACAATAAATTATCTGAAAGTTTTTTTCAGCAAACAATTAAAGAAAAACGTATTAGGGACCACTAAGACCATATAATATGATGTATAATAGTACCGAAAAGTGTATAATATGGGAGCTTTAATATATTTTATATTTGTTCTAATTTTGTCACTAGGGAAAATCCTGATCAAGTTGTATTTTCTTCTGATCCTGATCCGAGTTCTTTATCCGCCACATACAGAGTACAAGTTGATACTTATGTTTTTAGATTTAATTTAGACCAGTCGACTAGTCTATGAGCAAAAAAACATTGGGAAAACCAAGCCAAATGTAGCCTAAAATAATAAGATTCAAACGTTTTAGGAGCTCTTTAGACTTAACATTCTAATCAGGGTTTTTCTGGCTCAGAATGGGCCTTTGGGGGGTCAGTACTTTTTTTGGGGTCGCAACTATTTGCAACAGTAAAGGCAAACGGTTTGTGTATTTTAAGAGGGTGTGGGGTTGGGAGAGGGCAGTTTCTGTCCAGATAAAGAGCATTTCAGTCAGCCTGTCAATCACTGTGTTACCAAGGAGCTCACTGACGCTTATGAAATCACAATAAACAACCTGTAGATATGAAGTCAAAATAATAATAATGACGAGGCCTACCTATTTAATACTTTAATTGTTTCTAATTGATCTAAACCATGGAAGAAGGTAGGGCTGCTCGATTATGAAAAAATCATAATCATGATTATTTTGAGTAATCACATTGTGTTATCACGATTATTAAAGACAGTTAATCATTGATTTAAGAACATTATGCATTTATTTTACTTTTAACAAGGTTTTTCCTAATAACACCATGACTTTGGACTTTAAACAAAGGCCTAATTGAACTTAAAACAGGGAGAATAGAAATAGGCTAAATAAATGAAACATATTTTTAATAATTGAATAAAATAATTGTGTAAAAATAAAAATAACCAGTTGTAAATAGTGTTGATAGGGCACGTCTTTTGCTAGCATTGAATGTAAGGGCATGATTTATTTATGTCAAGGAGCAGGGTGGATAGGCAGTTGCATTGTAGTGTTGAAAGTTGTTGTGGTGGCAGGAGTCAGGAGCTTTAAACCTCCTATGTTTTTTATTCATTGATTGCTTGGTCATAGACCACTATGACCACGATTCGACTTAAAGTGAATAAAAAAATTGGTCGGGATGTTTAGAGGTGCAGATCAGGTCATATGCCTTTTTTTCTCTCTCTGTCTCTCTCACTCTCTCTCTCTCTCGCGGTCGCATATGTCACGTGACTCATCTTGCACATTATTTTAGTTTGTTGTGAGTCTGAAGTGCTTTCAGACAACACAATTAGTTTTACCTTTTATTCTCGTCATCTAGAAGTTTTTCAGAACACCCGGCAATGCGCAACATCTCCCTCGTACTCTCTGGACCAGCCGATAGCTTAACTATCAGGTGAGGGAGGGGCCGAGCGGAGCGCATAGAAGAAAAGTTTGCTGCATTTACAAGCCTGCGTGCGGAACAATGATAGTTTAATAACGATTATTTTGTTTTCATGATTGAGGGAAGCCGTAATAGTAATCGAAAATTAAATTGAAGTTATTGCCCAGCCCCTCAAGAAGGATGACTTAAATTGGGCTGAATTTGGAGAGGTTTTAAATAGCTATATTTATTCTCAATCTTTATCACTTTGGCGCTCCTGATTTTCCTTTGCCGCTGGATAAATCCACTTTGGCGCGCGCCAAAACTTTCTCTATGCAGGAAAAACCCTGCTAGTAGACAAGCCATTAATGAAAATGCAATTGTAACTATTTCCGTTTATTATTAAGACTGTGCGCACATTAAAATAACTGCCCTGTCATCGGACACAAGTGGGCTACCAATACTACACGGGCTATTTCCAAACGTAGGCCTACGTGAACACGTCGCACACGGACAATCTGCTGATGTTTAACATCACTGTCGGTGTTATTATTTCTAATGGTTCCTAATAAACCAACTCACTTTCACAAAGTGAATTTTACTCTAGTCTCTGAAAACTGCTCAAAGTGACACAGCGCTTTTCTGTCTCTTTACCTGCGCATGTTACCACGTCATAAAACAAGGCCTAAGTAACGTTTAAACGATTTTACTTGAGTATTTTTCTCCCGTTTAGTGTCACACCCCTAGTAGAAAGTCTTCACTCTCAAATATATATTTTTTCCAGCTGTAGATAATAATGAGACAATAATAACAGAATACAATTACGTTTGTTCATTTTATCAAACCAGGTTCATGTTAAGTTCAGGGTCTCCAGACTACGACTATCCATCTATGAAGAGTGACCAGTCCAAAGAGGATCCTCCAGACGTGAGCAGTGAACCTGGACCCTCAGACACAAAGTAAGAGACTGTTTCTATTTTGGGGCATTGAAGCGACTGTAGAGATATTGGTCTGTCTTTGTCCAGTTTGTGATTTGACCCTTTTTAAGGAGTGTGATTTTGTTCCATTATTTTTAAGAGGACATATTAAAAATCATGATATTCATGATTTATATTGAATATATAGGGCAAGAGCTGCATTGCACTAGTGAGCCATGGGTTGGCCTCCACTAATGTAATGTGTTATAAAGAAAGTGCTGATCTCCACAGAGAGGAGCAGCCGTCCTTCTGTGCTTTGTGTCAGGACGTCCTGAAGGATCCGGTCTCTACCAGCTCTGGACACTGGTCCTGCAGACAGTGCATCACCTCAGCCAGTCAGACCAGCACTGTACATGGTAAGACTGTAGATCTGTCAGCTGGAGTCATCATGTCTGAAAACAGGATTCCTATTGGTTTATTCGCTGTGCTGTACAATATAGATATTAAAGTGTTTTCCAAAAGCCCTTGAATGGTAAAACCCTTTATTGTTTTGTAGAACATTTTAACGCTGGTCATGAAATAGAACAGATTCTCAAAAAAAAAATCACTTTATAATTTTTTCTTGTCTTCAAGCAGATAGTGGTCTGCAGGAGGTTTTAGACGAACATAAGATCAGTCTGAAGAAGAGATGTGAACGTGTGACTGAAGGAACTGATAAAGAAGGGATTAAAACCCTCCGCAACAGGATCTACACTGAGCTCTACATCACAGAGGGACAGAGTGAAGAGGTCAATACCCAACATGAGGTGAAGCAGCTTGAGAAAGCTTCCAAGATAAAGACCCTCCATGACACTCCAATCAAGTGCAGAGTCGTTATGACCAACGGCGTTGCTGGCATTGGAAAAACCTTCTCAGTGCAGAAGTTCACTCTGGACTGGGCAGAGGGCTTGGAAAACCAAGATATCAATCTGCTGATTCCGCTTTCCTTCAGGGAGCTGAACTTGATCAGAGATGAGCAGTACAGCCTTCTCATGCTGCTCCATGTCTTCCATCCAACATTACAGAAGGTCACAGCAGAGAAGCTCTCTGTCTGTAAAGTTTTGTTCATCTTTGACGGTCTGGATGAAAGCAGACTTTCTCTGGATTTCCACAACAATGAGGTCGTGTCTGATGTCACACAGAAGTCATCAGTCAACGTGCTGCTGACAAACCTCATCAAGGGCAACCTGCTTCCATCAGCTCTCATCTGGATAACTTCCCGACCTGCAGCAGCCAATCAGATCCCTCCTTCATGTGTTGACAGGGTAACAGAAGTACGAGGCTTCACTGACCCACAGAAGGAGGAATACTTCAGGAAGAAAGTCAGTGATGAAGAGCTGTCCAGCAGCATCATCTCACACATCAACACATCCAGGAGCCTCCACATCATGTGTCTGATCCCAGTCTTCTGCTGGATCACTGCTACAGTTCTGGAGCACATGTTGACTGCAGACCAGAGAGGAGAGCTGCCCAACACCCTGACTGGCCTGTACTCACACTTCATGCTGGTTCAGACGCAGAGGAAGAAGCAGAAGTATGAAGAGGGACATGAGACGAGTCCACGGGAGCTGATGGAGGCTGACAGGGAACTTCTTCTGAAGCTGGGGAGGCTGGCGTTTGAGCAACTGCAGGAAGGAAACGTCATGTTCTACCAAGAAGACCTGGAGCGGTGTGGTCTGGATGTCACAGAGGCATCGGTGTACTCAGGAGTTTGTACCGAGATCTTCAAGAGAGAGAGTGTGATCTTCCAGAAAACAGTCTACAGCTTTGTTCATCTGAGCGTCCAGGAGTTTCTGGCTGCAGTCTATATGTACCACTGTTACACCAACAGGAACACAGAGGTAGTGGAGGGTTTCCTGGGAGATGAGGATGAGGATGATGATGATGAAGAAGAAGAAAAAGAAGAAGAAAAAGATTACCTATCCCCTGGAGCCATGTGCAAGGCCTTACCACAGACAGACCATTACCTTTCCCTAGATGACTTTTTGTGGTACGCCATGCAGAAATCCCTCAAAAGTAAAAATGGCCACCTGGACCTGTTTGTCCGCTTCCTTCATGGCCTCTCTCTGGAGTCCAACCAGAGACTCTTGGGAGGCCTGCTGGGTCCAACAAACAACAGTCCAGAAATCATCCAGAGAGTCATCTACAACCTGAAGAAGATGAACAGTAAAAAGATCTCTCCTGACAGAAGCATCAACATCTTCCACTGTCTGACGGAGATGAACGACCTCTCAGTTCATCAGGAGATCCAGGAGTTCCTGAAGTCAGGGAACAGATCAGAGAAGAAACTGTCTGTGATCCACTGCTCAGCTCTGGCCTACATGCTGCAGATGTCAGAGGAGGTTCTGGATGAGTTGGACCTGCAGAAGTACAACACATCAGAGGAGGGACGACGGAGACTGATTCCAGCTGTGAGGAACTGCAGAAAGGCTTTGTAAGTACAGATGTTGGAGCCATTAGGCTATTCTTTTGTTTTTGATTTATTTGGTGAAGATGCAGGTTTGTGTTTGACCCCTGGGTGGAGCTTAGGCTCATTAGAAAGCATAAATGATAATCACTTGGCACGGCCAGGTGTGTGTCATTTGGGGAAAGCAAACAGTTTTGTACCGTGTCAACGTGTAAACTTATCAGCGTCAGTTATACATTGTTTGCTCTGTACTTAAAGTGCGTATTGGAAGTTAAAAATATTCCTTGATGTATACATAATCTATTATGGACATCCCCATTGAAAAATAATATGCAGGATTTTTTTTGTTTTTCAAAACATAAGAATGTTGATTCTGAGATCAAAGTGGCTGTTTTGAACTAAGCTCCTACAAAGTTCTTTTTTTTAACCCCCTACGTCAAACGCGTCATATTACGTAGCAAGGGGACGCTGACCGAACGGGAATGCATCTACGTGCAGGCAGTAGTAGGTCGTAGTGAATTGAAGATGTGTCACTTAATGTGCTCGTATTTTTTCTGTAGTTTTACATTGCATTGTATTTTACATTACAGTAAAGGAGAAGTATAGTGTACTCCAGCCTTAGAATAAATGTAGTCCACGGTTTATGTGACAGAAAATAAGCGGCGCTAGCTAGCTTTGAGCCTTGGTATGTTTACACGTGAAGAGACGGAACTACATCTCTGCCGCAGCCGCCTCCCTCACGAAACACACGGTGGTTTCCCGATCATTTTAGACAGGAGGCTTATATGTGGGTGACACGGTAAAGTTCAGGATAACAACACCAGGGCCTGCGGTGGTTTATAAAACAGCTGAGATGCTTCATCGTCTCCGTCGGGAGCTGCGGCCGGTGGGCCGGGACACTGGACCGATGGTCACGGACACGGACACAGACCTACTAGGACACGGGGCCGTCAAATATTTAAACCCACGGAAACTATGAACTGTAAGTCTTGTTAGCGAATGTTTTTAAACTCCTATGTTGGCATAATAATTTCAATGATGAAAAGCAACGTGTGGTCATGTATTGTAAGGCAGCAACTAACCCACTAGCTAACAGGTCAAAACGGCTAATGTTTGTTGGCATCCTTTTTTGTAAGCTGGGCCATTTTATAAGGCATAATGCAATATTTTACATGATTATAATTAACTGTTAACCTCAAATACGAAGGCTGACCCATGACTCCTTCCGTTAATCAGTTTAAACTATACTGGCGCTAGCCGGGGACATTGAGTCAGCAAAACATATTGATATGGGCTACTCGTGATGCTAAAATAAAAATCAGACACGCTGTGGCTGTATGTCTACTTTGCTGGGACATTAGCACCATCATATCATACTAGTTTTACATCAGGATGTAATGTTAGCATGTGTTGACCCTATAGAGCATTTGCTGCCTTTGGTAGTGGCTAATCAAGATCCAAATAAATAAATGTGAGCACATATTCCCCCGCACGTCAACATACATGTTGACATGTTGCTGTTTCTGAAGACAGACCCGTTGATAAGCTGCCCATGATGCCGATGAGAAAACTATGCTATAAACATGTGTTAAATTGTGCAGCAGCTCCATCATGTATGATAATAATGTATATCTGCTCGTTCAGCCCGAAAAAACATCTACAAAGCGTTTTCAAAAATGACTAACAAGAGGATAACCCCCATGAAGAGAATTAAATACATGGCTGTTATAATACTGCATTCGTTTTTAACTTTGTGATCTGAATCAACCCAAACCTACATGTATATTGTATTGTCATACTCTGGCATTTTAATTGCTAATGTTAATTTTCTTCCACATTATGGCAGCGTTATCTCAGCACTTCACACAGTAAATTAGGTTTTAAGAATGTTTACATGCTGTATACTTGTCTGGGATAATTCATATGTTCAACTTTTGATCTACACAATCTGCTTTTCCACAGACTGAACTTGGCTGTCCTGCATTTCAAACATTATGGCAGATGAGAGGAAGCTAGAATGTGACCCTGCCACCCTGTCAAGCCATCGCAGCTACAGTGAGCAGCTTCAGTCAGTCCCTAAATATTATCCATTATACTATAATATCACTAAACAGATTCTTACATGATGTCCGTCCCCTAGCACCTTGGCCCTGGGGGACTCTGAGAGGGACAGACTCCACATAACTAAAGACTCTAGGAGAGAGCAGAGCTGGTTCTTCACTGCACCGTGCACCTGCTGCCTTTCCAGAACCTGTGAGAAGATCTCTGAAGATGGAGCAGCCTGGGACTCGCCTGGCAGTCACAGCTTCAAGCACACAATTTGGTTTCCAGTTTTCAGATAGTGATTATTATAAGTCTAGACAAAGTCAGATTAGTACTCAGTTCATAATCCTGTTGATTACAGTCAAATAGGTGACATACTCAGTCATGTTTGTTTGTTAGACATCTCAAAAAGCTAAGATAGATTTTGACTAAATTTGGTAAAGAATTGGGCCACAGACCAAGGATACGGTTACTTCTTTAGTTTTGTGTTTTGTAATAAAGTCTTGTTCTGGCAAACACTTGAGGATTGGGGGTAGTTTTGAAGCGATCCCGACTACCAAAGTCAGATCTTCAATGAAAAGTTAGTTTTTAAGTTTATTAGTTATGTCCTATTAAACCTGTATTAACCAACTTATAACACGATGCTTTAATTACAACCCTTATCCTCATTAAAGAGCTACCCCTACTCTCACGGCTTCTGCTGAGTCTCACCCGGGCTCCTGGCGGTGAGCTCGCAGGATCTTAACTACTAGACTGCCTGGGATTCTCTTAAATGAATAAAAAGTGTTATAATTAAACCCACGGTGTTCAGCGTTTCACTTCTTCTAAACCTATTCATCTATATAATGAATCCTGTTTAGGTGTGAAATGCAACACTTTATATTTGATTCAGATAATCATTCACCACTTTTAGGCAGAAGATATCCTTCACAAGTTATTTATTTCAGTTTTATGCAGCCTATGCTTTTTAACCCCGCTTCCTAAAAACAGAACATATATACTATTTCAAGATTTAAAACGCATGCGTTAAATCTGGGAAGGAATTAGAGCATATTCTCTCCTTATAGAGAGTTTAAATTTTATGAGGTTGTGTGTGTTTTAAATCAGTAATGTGCCGTTGTGTGGAATCAAAGTACTTACCTCCCCGGGGGACACACGATCTCTTTGTAGAAAAAACCTATACCTAAAGTCCTTCTGTTCCAGCTATAAACTAATTCACAACTGAGGCTTTACAACATTTAAGGGATTTTATTTACAAAATACAAGAGAGTATAGAAATATTACATAAAATGGACAAAAAAAGAAAAGAAAAGAGGTTTATATGCCTATAAACTCATCAAATGGAGTATTTTCTCATTATCCCCTAGTAGATGTTTTCTTGGTATTCGTTTAAATTTTGTCAAAGCACAAGACCAGAGTTTTTGCATGCTCTCCGATTTTAAACTTGCGCCTAGCCCTATAATAAATGCATCCCTCTGAATCTGTAAAAATGGTGAGGACTTAAAGAAAGTTTCCATCAACCTTCGTTAATTTCATCCCCATTCTATCAGACTCCTAGACTAATAATCCCAACCTAAAGTTTTAGAATTTTACCAAGTCATCTGTGTTTCAAGAGTTTCAAAGAAGTGTTTTAAAAGACTCTGCCTCTAAGTTCTTCGAAGTCCAAAATATTTCAGAGTATTTTGGACTCACAAAGTTTTTCTAAGTTTTTCTTCTGCCTCCATGGTTGAAGACAGATAGAGTCTGCTGGAACAGAGTAGTGCCTGCAAAAAGTGGCCAAAAAAGCCCTGTCCTGCTTCAAACAGGCTCTTATATATTGAACTCACAACCAATGAGACTTAGGAGAGGGAGGAGTGACAAAGACACAGCTGCATGGGGGAGCCAGGTAGCCCCCCTCCTCTAGTCAACTTTAACCTAGTGAACTTTCACCTTCTATTCTGTTTCATTAAACATTTCCTACTTTTACCTATGACAAAAAGATAACAAATGTCACAAGATATGCACAAGTAATAAGTTGCATCAAGGTCACTTCACTCAACACCCTCTCATGTCACTTATTACTTGTAAATAATCAACCATCATCCAGATATCAAATACCCTCATCATAAAAAAATTTAAATAAAAATCATAAAAAAATTCATAATTATTATTTTTTTTTTCAAACAGATCTATAAAAAATAACAATAAATCACATGCACCCAGAAAAAGAAACCACAAAAAAGAAAAGCATAAATGTAATAATATAATAATTATAACATGCATAACGGTAAAATCCAATTCAGAGAGCATAAACACAACACCAGATCAAAAAGTAAAAATAAGTAAGTGACGGATTACCAAAAACCTATTCAAATAAAAAACAAAAGATAATATAAGCAACCTCAAAGTGTATACACAATACTAAAAGACTCCCCTCAGTTACATAGGCCAATACAACCATGACACAACCGTAAAGATGAAGAAACAATTTAGCAAAACACCTTAGAGTACACCAGTAAGAAACCCATGACATCCTGACACCATTCAGAGTAATGAGTTCATCAGACAGTACTATCAAAAGTTCATAAGTTTGCAATGTCCAAAAAATTTAAAAACACAGTCCCACGACGATCTTAACTTTAAAAAGAGTATCCTCAGGCCTTTTGAGGCCCTTCTTCAATCACAGAGTATGTAGATTAGTCAGTATTTGAGTGTCTGCTCAATATGCACGATGGCAACCCTTGTCCCCATGTTTACACACTTTGATATCTTCTCCAAGCTTAGCATAAAGGACATCTTCCCAACAGTCCCCAGAACTTCTGATCTTAGAATAGTACACCTGCCCCTGGCCCACATCATAGAAGACTTGTCGCGCCCAGTTGAGAGCGCAGGAAGACAGGCAGATGCAGAAAGGCCCACTGCATGACAAGAATGACGCCACAGCAGGATAGTTGATGGGCCCCAAACGACTGGTAGGAGTGTCATGGAACACAGCACTCAGCAAGCGAACAATTCTTCCCCTCCAGGAGACATGGCGTAGTTCACCCATATGGAACAGGAGATGGTCAGGTTGGTGGTGTTACAGCCTGGGCCGTAACTATCAAGTCACACCTATGTGTCAGAGGTCTAGCAGGCCCAGAAGCCTCCCAACATCTTCTACAGACTAAAAGTCTACAAACGGTTGTGATATAATAGGTTACTCAATGTAAGAGGAAAATGCAATTCACCAATTTAAGGCTGCTGATAAAGTTGTATTTAGGACTTTTAGAAAGGATCCTATTGATTCGTATTGGAATATAGAGAGCCTAATGCTTAGCGAAGAGGCACTACAGCCATCTGTCATAAGGAGAGTGAGAATGTCTCACCATTGAAAACTAAAAGAAAAGTAGCAAATCAAACTTAAGTAATCCATCAATAAAATAAAGATAAAAATAAAGATAGAAACTGGTGTTATGCTCGTATGCTATATTCATAGGGTACTCACATAATATCAGGTAGCAAAACTAAAGTCTTCTATAATAGAGAAGAATAGAAATGAGCAAATCACTCACAATGTCAGTAGTAAATAAAAAATGAAGATGAAAATAAAAGTAACAGTGAAACTAATATCACTGGTCAAATGCTTGTATCATTTATGTTTTCATCCAATTCAAAATTAAAATATATAATAAAAACATCTAGGTAAAAGGCACTTAGACAAACCATCAGATTTGTTTAAAAAAATAGATAAAAATAAAAAAAAACTGAGAGATGCAAAAGACCCCAGGTTTCTGAATGTCTATTCCAGACGTGCAATGAAAAAAAAATAAAAAACCAAAAAGCTGATACTCCATACTCATGTTTTTAGCCACTAAGGTAAAACAAACATAATAACTCATTCTCCCAAAGGCACACTTCTTTAATTAAGGCGAATCACCCCAAGTGAATAGGGATTTTTCCCTGTCTTTTAAACCAAAGAATCCAGATGTTGGATGAAGCCAGATTTAAAACTTTATTTTATGTTTACCACATAGTAGTCTTTAAAGATTTTACACC
Source organism: Hyperoplus immaculatus (assembly GCA_949357725.1). NCBI lineage: Eukaryota > Metazoa > Chordata > Actinopteri > Uranoscopiformes > Ammodytidae > Hyperoplus > Hyperoplus immaculatus. The sequence goes on from CASHTC010001195.1 coordinate 76,997, forward strand.
ACAGATTTCGGACACTATTTCCTTGTATTTAATAAATCAAAAAATACTATGTAAGCCTACGTTTTAGAAATGCACCTTTGGCATGTTTTCAGGAAGAAAATGTATCATATATCAGACTAACAATATATAAACAAATGCTTGTTTAAAACTTTCAAAATAGGGCAATGAATGACACTGGGAAGTCTAGTAGACGCCAGTAGTCTAGAAGCCGAGATATTTTATTCAGACTCGAGTAGCCTATTGAAAAAAAAAACTTGATCAGAGAAAACGGCCGTCAAAAAATAAAATAAAAAATAAAAATAAAAACGTGAATTCTACTGGTAATCACCGAATTTCTACAATAATTTATTGAATTAGGACCTATACCCCTCAACACCGCTGCTTAACATATAAACTATGCTATGGCATAACAAACATTTTCATCCACACGCTAATTAAAACGTGATACATTCATTATGAGCCACTGTCGCTGTGGCCGCACCGTTAAGCCGCTCCGCAGCGCTCTCTCCTCTGTCTCCCCCTCTCATGCGCATTAACAGACTGTGTCTCTCCGCCTTGATCGGAATCATTTACACGACTTTAACACTTCTCCCCTTCAAAATGCAATCATCTAATGTCCGTATCCACATAAATCAGTCTTTATTTTGTGTTAGTTTGGAATATTTTCGGTGTTTTTTACCATTTTATTTTGTGATTTTCAAACCACCCGCGGCAACCAGAGCAGGTCCCGTGATGCCTTCTGGCGAATCAAATCATACGCGCACCAGTCAAACAGGTTGCGCTCACTGCACCAAATCACTCCTCACACTTTCACTATTTGTTACTAATCAAAAGCAAATGTCCATATTTTGATCCTATAAGATTATACTTGAGATACAGAGCTTTCTTACAGTACCATGGTTATTAAGATTCAGACAGCGGTCGCGCTGCTGTATGTGACGTTAAAATGCTCACTTTTTGCAAACCTTGGAGCAAAACTCAAACGCAAGGAAAAAATAAAATAAATAGTAAAATAAACATTTAAACGCTTATTTTTGGTCCCGTCTTTCACATCAATATGAAAGAATATATGTTGTGGAAGCTAGAATAGACACACATCTCAAAATTGACCCGTGCTAAACAATAACCCCCTACGTTTTTTCCTGTCGTATCTTGAATTAAACAAAAGGGAAAGGTCGGACTGGCAAAAATAAAGATTAACGGGTGCTCCGGCCAACCTCACAATGGGCCGTCGAACCGGAGATTCTAAGTTGCCCATACGTTTTCTAAACTCCAACCCAAACCGCGAAAACAAGGTTACCAGTCCAATCCTTTCTTAAAAAAACATAAAATTAAGCTGAAGCCATATTATTTTGGATTTCAGTTTTCACGCTCAGCCGGAAAAACAAAAAAGTTGCTGAGAGAAAAAACCTTATATAGAAGACTGTGATTAAATAAAAAGATAAAAACTAAAAGAAGGAACGATAGACTATAAGAAAGTAAAGGCAAAAAAAGTTAACGTTTTATCTCAAAGAGCACAACCACGCAGCTGTGTCTTCAAAGGTCAGCTCAGAGTGTGTAGAAGGAAGGAAGAATAGACGCCATAAACTTTTTAGGCTACTATATTGTTTCCTGCATTCCTATAAGGTGTGAATTCCCAGGCACGATCTGTGGGAACTTGAACAAGTTGTTCTACCCACGGTCTACTTCTACTCTTCACACTCAGAGAACAAATGTACAAATGTATTAAACATCTAAATAAAATAAAAATAAGAAATCTCTCCCCGGGGCAGACAATATTCCACACGGCATTGTGTAATGTATATTGAGCTAAAAAGGGTTCAACACTGAATCAAAGAAGAATCCACTTTATTTAATTTCTCAAAGGAGTATTCTCAGTCGTATCTGTAACTCATCAACCAAACTCAGTGTTGACTCTTTTAACTCTTGTGTTGTATGTGCATTTAGGAATGAGAACAAAGTTCTCTTTTAAAATGAACCACATCTTATATGTGTCCAGTACGTTCTACAAAGTTTGTGCACCAGAGTAACTTATCGAGGCCATTTCAATGGTCACTTTGGTGTGTGTATTTTCTTATTCAAAATTACCAATAGACTATCCTGCCTGACTGCTTTAACAATCATTGTTAGAACATCTATTTCTCTCACCCAAACCATAAAACCTTAAACCTATATAAAATAGATTACTTCACTTTTGTAGGCTAAATGACAAAGATTGTTTGTGAATATTTTGCGAGTAGTTCTACTGCGCTAATTTCAAACTGTTTCTATACTGCTGACTCGCTGTGAAAGCTTCAGAGCCGTCTCGGGTCTCTCCTCTTTGCTCTGAAAAAAACATTTTAATTTCTCTACGAATGTTTAATGAAAATAAAAGACTGGAAAACTCCCACTAACGTTCATGAGGTTTTTAGTGTGAGCGCAGCAAGTATTAGTGTAAATGGAAAGCTTTGTCTATTTTTACCATTTTTAAATCCACTAAAACAGAAGACATGCTGCTATAGCCTATCTAGTGCGCTTCATGTGAAAAACCATATTCCTGTTTTTATCTGCTTCAAAATAAAAGCCTACTTACGTTTGCTATTAATCATGCTTTTTAATGTGAAGGCGCAAAGGAAATGTTCCGTTTGCTCAAGCGCTAACTTTACTTTGGTAATCTAAAGAGCCGTGGCTGTCCCGTTTACAAAATGTAAGAGTTTGTTTAAGTGTTAAAAACCCATCGATCACACATTTATCACAATCTAAATCAGCGGATGGACTCAATAACTTACTCGTATAAGACTATTTTACCCCTTATTTGTCGAAAGTTAATTTTGAGCCCTCTGAGCAGCGGTGCGCTCCTAAGTCTCATCAAAAGCTACTTGTCATATGCGCAAATGGACTTGTATCTATCTTTGCACCTAATACGTTTTAAAAGCAAAAGGCGATCAAAACTTTCTCACTGTGGTCCTATTCTAGAATTACATTTTTCTGACAATTTAGAAAACCCTGGTGAAATAGCTGTTAACTCTTCTCCCCCTCTCTGTGGCTTACTGGGTGCTGCACTCACAGCCTGGTTTCACACCAAGACGTGAAATAGACGCGCCGGTAGACTGCATGTAAGGCGATGCACACAGAGGAGAAGGAGAAAAAGAAGAATTACCCTCTCTTCCACTTTAGTTTGTTCATTAATGCTACAGTTGAATGAAATTATAATGTGAAAGTCCCTATTAGACAATAACTTATTATATCATAATGGTTTCCAAAGGCTGTAGGTCCTATTAGTTTAACATGTAAAACTATGTCTACCATCAAAATAGTTAGAAGCTTTAAGATCTACTATTGCTTCGTGTAAGAAAAAAAATGTATTTTTAAAGCCTTGTAATAGCACAAGATTTAACATAAGAAATCTATGCCTATTCTTAAAAAGGTTTCTCTCTCCTCTTGTGGAAGCCGTATAGGCTCTCTCTCTCTCTGTTCATGTATAAAACAGAGTTAAACCGCATCCATCCTTAATTGTAAAGTAAGCTACAATCTATCACTAAACCAATTAAAAATGAACACGTATAATCAAAGGCTAACAACCCTTAATATAAATCTGGTAGTTTCAAGCCGTTTGTCCTTTCGGGGTTCCTATTTCTTTCACGGTAACTGATCAGTTTTACCTAGAAAATCACCCCTGCCTGAGTTCATAAAAACAGATACAATCAGTGGAAAGGGGATTGTTATATACTTATCAACTTAAATATATCCCAATGCCCGGCTTCGATTATTAATATCTAATAAACACAAGTACTAGTACCACCTGAACTAAGTACGCAGAAGACAATTGTTACATCCACTAAATCACTATCCTGTCCGCTCATGAGTATCGTTTACCCACAGTGTGGTTTTTTACTCCCCCCGTTCGCTATACCTAACAGACTATCATACTTTCCATTTTTCTCAGACAAACTAAGTCCGGCCAAGTTTTTAAAGAAAGAATATATTTGGCTATCTATTATAAGGTATATTTACTTGAGAATGAGCAAAGCAGAACTACGAGAACCTCCGTTCAAAAAGCCGGTTCGTGAGTTTCAATTTTGTTTTATTAAAATTAAAACCCCTTCTTAAACATCACCTCTCCCAGTCTGGCAGACCGCAATTGCTTCTTCGGCTTGTTTTCGCCGGTTGAACAAGACTCTCTCCCCACGGGAGATGTGGTTCTTTTATTTTAAGCCCGTCTCCCAAAGTTATTCCTATAACTGAGATAAAACATCTATTAATTCAGTTATACGAAACTAACAATGTTACACGAGCCCCGCGGAAGGGCGCCATGAAGCGATCCCGACTACCAAAGTCAGATCTTCAATGAAAAGTTAGTTTTTAAGTTTATTAGTTATGTCCTATTAAACCTGTATTAACCAACTTATAACACGATGCTTTAATTACAACCCTTATCCTCATTAAAGAGCTACCCCTACTCTCACGGCTTCTGCTGAGTCTCACCCGGGCTCCTGGCGGTGAGCTCGCAGGATCTTAACTACTAGACTGCCTGGGATTCTCTTAAATGAATAAAAAGTGTTATAATTAAACCCACGGTGTTCAGCGTTTCACTTCTTCTAAACCTATTCATCTATATAATGAATCCTGTTTAGGTGTGAAATGCAACACTTTATATTTGATTCAGATAATCATTCACCACTTTTAGGCAGAAGATATCCTTCACAAGTTATTTATTTCAGTTTTATGCAGCCTATGCTTTTTAACCCCGCTTCCTAAAAACAGAACATATATACTATTTCAAGATTTAAAACGCATGCGTTAAATCTGGGAAGGAATTAGAGCATATTCTCTCCTTATAGAGAGGTTAAATTTTATGAGGTTGTGTGTGTTTTAAATCAGTAATGTGCCGTTGTGTGGAATCAAAGTACTTACCTCCCCGGGGGGGACACGATCTCTTTGTAGAAAAAACCTATACCTAAAGTCCTTCTGTTCCAGCTATAAACTAATTCACAACTGAGGCTTTACAACATTTAAGGGATTTTATTTACAAAATACAAGAGAGTATAGAAATATTACATAAAATGGACAAAAAAAGAAAAGAAAAGAGGTTTATATGCCTATAAACTCATCAAATGGAGTATTTTCTCATTATCCCCTAGTAGATGTTTTCTTGGTATTCGTTTAAATTTTGTCAAAGCACAAGACCAGAGTTTTTGCATGCTCTCCGATTTTAAACTTGCGCCTAGCCCTATAATAAATGCATCCCTCTGAATCTGTAAAAATGGTGAGGACTTAAAGAAAGTTTCCATCAACCTTCGTTAATTTCATCCCCATTCTATCAGACTCCTAGACTAATAATCCCAACCTAAAGTTTTTCAAGAGTTTCAAAGAAGTGTTTTAAAAGACTCTGCCTCTAAGTTCTTCGAAGTCCAAAATATTTCAGAGTATTTTGGACTCACAAAGTTTTTCTAAGTTTTTCTTCTGCCTCCATGGTTGAAGACAGATAGAGTCTGCTGGAACAGAGTAGTGCCTGCAAAAAGTGGCCAAAAAAGCCCTGTCCTGCTTCAAACAGGCTCTTATATATTGAACTCACAACCAATGAGACTTAGGAGAGGGAGGAGTGACAAAGACACAGCTGCATGGGGGAGCCAGGTAGCCCCCCTCCTCTAGTCAACTTTAACCTAGTGAACTTTCACCTTCTATTCTGTTTCATTAAACATTTCCTACTTTTACCTATGACAAAAAGATAACAAATGTCACAAGATATGCACAAGTAATAAGTTGCATCAAGGTCACTTCACTCAACAGTTTTATCTAGAGCTAGATGCAAAATTGAACATGTTCTTTTTTTTTCTTTTTTAACCTTTATTTATACAGTTATATCTGAGGATTAAACAGCCATACTAGGAGGTATGCTATTATGAGTGCATTCTAATTTTAAATTAGTTAATTTGCATCTTCCATTTTGACCATTTATACGTTAAACCAAACATATATTTTTAAAAGCCCTACATTTGTGATTTCTTGGTGGGGTAAGCTTTTACTTTACATGTTTACTTATCGTGCTTTGATGTAATAACTAATTCATAAATATAAAATACATTAAACATTTGTATAGGTACATGATATTTATAAGTCTTGCTTTTGCAGCATGAAGACCCTTATAATTTATAAAGCATGTGTTCAAAATATAAACGTTTTAAACTGCATAAAATGTTATATGGTGTGACACTTTGTGGTTGTGATTAATTTATCAATGAAATGATAGGGTGATTAATGATTAATATGAAGCTTTGTAAATACCCGGTTCTTCTGGACACAATATAAGGTAAGCTGTATAGCAGAAGTGCCTGGGGACAGGCACACAATATCCACTGTTAAGCCTGATAATCTATATATCATTTACAAGTAGTGAAATCACATGGAAAATGTGAAATGGAAAAACAAAAGTATTCAAATTCAATTGTAATGTATCCTTTCTGCTGTTCTGCATCTAGAAATAGTGATTTTCAATCATACACGTGTTGGTCTACTAAAGTACTTGTTCACAAGTTTAAACTGATTAATCCAACCAACTTAATATTTAGAAGACTCTTCTAAATGTTAAATTGGTCGGATTTATCAATACTCTGCATCAAGATGTAGGCTACTTCATTTACTTTACTTTGGCCCTCAAGGCTTATTGTTGTGGAAAAAAACCGGACAATTCCTGTGGACTCATGCATGGTGTGGAATAATGAATTGGAGAAAGTAGTTTCTGTTATGGGTTATACTGATAGACATACTCGTGTGTGCTGGCCTGCACAGGGCCATGTTCCTGTCTGAAGGCCAAATATGCTATCTGGAGCACAAAGGGGTTCAAACAGCATCCCTCAAAGCCTGGATGCTGTGTCAGGCATGTTATGTCTGGTCTGGGTCCGTCAAGCGTCCAATCAAAATGAAATGTGAGGTAAACTTCGCTCGTTTCTTTCAGTTTGCTCGCGCACTCTCGCTCGCTCGCTCGCCCACCCGTCCGTCCATGGTGTCTCCCCCTATTAGGTGGTTGCTGTTCTACCTCACGGCTAGCTGGCTCAAAATTGTACGGAAGTGGTACGAAACTGTTATCCATTGTTGTTATATTCATAGACCTATGCTAGGCTATATTGCTATGTAGTCTATGATGATTAGCGACGGCGACCCCTTGCTACGTCACGTTCGAAAACTATTTTTGAGATGCGGAAGTAAAATTTGATCACAAAAACGGCTCAAGAGGCCACTTGTAGTGTAGATTTATTAAAAACACAAAAAAATCGTGAATCAGAATATTTTTCCCATATGCTTCTTCACTGCAGTATCTAACTTCCAATACGCACTTTAACAGCCTGAATGAACTTACCTTACAACAGAAACAATTTGGAATATGAACTATTGGTGAGCATGCATCACAACAAGCAATAAATGAGTCACAGCACTCAAAGCAAATAGTATTGGACATTGGTTATTGGATACACAAACACGCGTACGACCGAGTTCTCCACACTGCACCAAACAGGCCTAATGTAGAGTCGGTTAATAGGCTCTACAGATGTGATTTACTTCATATATCAGTATAGAAACTGCTCAGTAGAGCCGACGTTATGTCGTTGATGTCCCGTATTAATCACACACACCTCTGAAAACTGCAGACGTTTTTGTCCTCCCTTGCTCTGAACGGAGCAGAACATTTATCACCTCCTGTTGCTACCAACAGCAACTGCCGCCCGCGACACAGACATAGCAGTTAACAGGTCCAAACATAGGCTAGCGTGCTGCTATGTTTAGCCACCTACACCTACTTTGGCTACTGATCCTGGGTCAACCACAACTTTATAGTGACTGTAGTTGGGAGCGGGTGGGATGCACGGGGTGGGTTATTTTTAAGTTCTAGGAGCTTCTCTCTCATTTTGCACAGTTCTAAAATACTATAAATGGTTAAACGTGTACTCCTGGCGGACTTCCCTTTTTGATGCTACACCACCACACGTTGCTAAATGGCTGACCCCTCAAGTGGGGTTTGTTTTGTAGATTGCCACTACACTACGTATTCACCTAGGAGCTCATTTATAAAGCTTGCTGCACACAAAAACCTTACGTAGACAGGCAGAAATGTGCGGTAAAAGGTGCGGTGGCAAACGTTGGTACTGTATAGGCCTATTTCGTTCGATAAAATCATGTTATGAATTTAGCAAATGATTACATGCATCTTTTTTCCATGACATTTGACCCTGGAAGATTACTGAAAATGTTTGGATCTCACGGGAGGGAAACAATGCTCTCGAATAGTATTCTGTCCTAGCAGTTGTGTCCTAACAATGCGTAGGCAGATAGCGAACAAGGCAATAAATGAAGCTGGCTTAAAGTCTTCTTAAGATGGTTTATTGAAGAGTTCACTCCAAGCATTGTTTTCTTTTTGTAAAACTAAGGAATACAAACAAAAATATAATTACTAAATAGCCAAATATTTCTTTCACATTTTCATAAACACAAATATAAGCCTGTGCATATACACACAAGCAGATAGCACTAGCATAACTTACACTAAGAAAAAGAATGAGCTAGGCTAAAATGATATTACATCTTAACAACTATTACATTATTGCATACATATTCACATAAGGGTCAATTATGATACCTGCCTACAACAACCAAAAGAATACGGTAACACTTTATAATAACTATCCGTTGTAACTCGTTAATAGATCATTAGTAAACTCTTAATTAATGATTTATTAATGATTTGTTAAGTGTTTGTTAGCAGTTTGTTAAGGATTTATAACAATGGTAGATAGTTAATAGCTTAACTGATCACGTCACGTTCAAGTCCATGGCATGCACAGTGTGTATTGAGTTTATTTAAAAATATTTGAAAATGGGGCTGCCCTCAGTTGCCCATGCACTGTGTATAGTCTATAGCAGGGGTGTCAAACTCATTTTGGTTGGAGGGCCACATACAGCCTCTCTGATCTCAAGTGGGCCGGACCAGTAAAATAATGGCAAAATAACTCCAAATCCCTAACTTTGTTTTTCAGTAATATGCTTTATCACTCAGCCTACATTTGTAAACTACCTTATCAGGGATCACAAGGGATCTTTGTACCCCCCAGGAAATGTCTTAGTAAAGGTTGCTGCTGGCCATGGGAATAGGAAGTGCGGCGCGTAGCGCCGCAGCAAAAATGTTGGGGGTATTTTGCTCAAAGATGCCAATGTGCACTAATGAAATAAACAACTGTTTATTTGAATACACAAATACAACAGGCACTGACCTTACAGTTGTTCAATTTTGTTTACTATATGTACAGGGACACAGTTTGTGCAAACATGCAGACTGTACAAAATACAATTAAATAAAAGTGCAACTTCTACTGTTTTGATTTATTTTTAAATACAGAGGTTATTGGTTGTTTTGGAATTCGTTTTTCCCAATTTAAAACATAAAAATAAAGCAGCATTGAAAATTAGGAAATAAATCTTGTAGGCCTACACTAGCATGCTCCTGCTCGTTTTGCGCACACAGAGCCGCAGACACACCGCGCTTGCTAGTACATTAATTGTTCAGCACTAAAAATAAAAATAGTTTTATTTTTATTAAAAAGTAATAAAATAAAATGTACTAAAAATAAATTTTTTTTTTTTTTTTGGTTTTTACTTTGCCATAAAGCACTGGAGGAAACATTAATAGCGGTGAAGCAGGATTGCCATTTACCATTTCCCACGTTGCTAAAATGTGCTTTTTTTATTTAGGCTGCCCCCTAGCGGCAGGAGTGAGCATTTCGGTTATTTCTTTAAAAATTCATAACTCCTCACAGGAATGGGCTAGAGACTTACTTTTTTTTTTGACATACTCAGAAATTTATGCTCTACAGGTCGCGGGCCTGATCAAATCATCTCGCGGGCCGGATCCGGCCCGCGGGCCGTATGTTTGACACCCCTGGTCTATAGCCTATTTCAGCCTCGTCGGTATCTCGGATTACCTCCCAGATGAACTGATTAAATTATTAAGCTATTAACTATCTACCATTGTTATAAATCCTTAACAAACTGCTAACAAACACTTAACAAATCCTTAATAATCATTAATTAAGAGTTTACTAATGATCTATTAACGAGTTACAACGGATAGTTATTATAAAGTGTTACCAAGAATACTTACGGACGTATTGCTCCAACGATCTGACATGTATTGAACAGCAGTACAGCAGTATTTCACCATTTGAAAAGTGTGGCAACTAAACTCATCCACTTGTTAACAAAGTAACGTCACAAAATACACTACCCCTGTTTCGCCACTAGGCGTTGCATTCGCACCACCAATGGTGCAGATCAGCCTGACAAAGCTGTCTGAACAATTGAATTCACATTTACATTTCTCCAAAAGAACTAATAGACTAACGGCTAATGCATTATTTCACTTCTCAAAAAAGACTATAATGACTGTGCCATGATATGTGATAGGTGAGTGTGTGTGTGTGTGTGTGTGTGTGTGTGTGTGTGTGTGTGTGTGTGTGTGTGTGTGTGTGTGTGTGTGTGTGTGTGTGTGTGTGTGTGCCAGGTACTGTGGCGCATTCACGGCACAGGCTTTCTTCATTCCCAGAGGCTTTCTTTGCAGCCGGTCACCTCCCTTTTGTCCTCATCTCAGTCAAAGTGCTGTGCTTATTAAGAGCGTCACCAAATTCAGGAACTATTTAGCATTCACCATTTATGGTAGATTGTGGAATGAAACTAGGAGGTGACACAGGGCGACACAGGGCGGAGATTGTCCCCAAACAAATCAAATCAACAAACGGGTTTATATAAAGGAAAGATTGCGTGCAGGTATGCGCAGCACAGTTTTATAAATCAAACTTTTCTTTTTTGCACAGCACATTCTTGGTTTGTTTTGGGAAGGATTCTACGCACACCTTTATGAATGAGGCCCCAGGTCTTGTTGTCTCAGTCCACCGCCTGTTGCTATTTGACATCAACATTTAATTTTTTTATATTTTATAATTTAATAATACTTCAAGCAGCTGTTTATGAAAAAAGTGGTGGAATTATAATTTTTTTTTCCAATTCATCGATTAATCGAGAAAAAAAAATCATCGACAGATTGAGGGAGAAGTAAGCGAAATGGTCCTTTAGCCTACTTCCTGTCAGTGACTGAAGTTAGCGGTCCCCTCCCTCGTCCCTACGTCACCACCACATTAACGTGCAGCCGTCTTCGTCAGATAGTGCCTCGATGGAGAGCAGCGAGTCATCTAGCGTCTGTCTTTGTCTGTTTCTTTCAGCGCTCTGTCTCCTGATTGGATAAAAGCGAGTGGGATACTTGAAAATTACTGCAAAGCTGAATAACTGGGAGTCCTGTGTTATGAACTGCTCCTACTGTTTTAAGTGATTGCTGTATGAATATTGATTTAACACGTATACTAACAAAATAATATTGCTTACTTAAACAATTGTTAGTTGCAGCCCTAAAATGATTTCAGTCTGTGAACATCATGGAAGCCTAAATGTAACTACATTGTGTCTTGCTTCATCTGCTAGAATATCAAAACAGATTTCAGGTCCAAGAGAGAGCGATGAGAATTATTGTTTCATGTTAAATTCAAGTAAAATAAGATGAGTTGAACCAAATGATTACAGTAAAAATAAAGTGTCATCTTCCATAGTTACAAATTTTATTTTATATACGTTTCATTACAGACTTTCGAACTGCAGACTCTCAGAGACTCACTTTGAAGTTGTGGCCTCGGCTCTGAAGTCCAACCCCTCCCATCTCAGAGAGCTGGATCTGAGTCTCAACGACCTGAAGGATTCAGGAGTGAAGCTGTTTGCTGCACTGGAGAGTCAACACTGTAGACTGGAGACTCTGAGGTCAGTTCAACGACTGTAGTTTACATAGTTTTTGAATATATTCAATTCAAATCGTTTTGGGGTTATGCCTTTTTTCTTTCAGCTTCCACAGACTCCCATTGTGGTCCATCAGTCAGTACTGATGAGGCTGTAGACTGTGTGAGATATGAATGAACTTATTGAAGATCTGATGACAGAAGGGAGAAACAGGCAGCAGAGAAATTGAGCTTCTGTATAAACAGAGAGAGAGAGAGAGAGAGAGAGAGAGAACATAAAGACATGAAGTAAAAGTTCAAAACTTCAGCTCAATAAAGGTGAAGTTTTGAACTGTGATGATCTTCATGTCAGAAACTGATGTGGCTGGTACAGACAACACTCAGAGCCCTGTTTCAGGAAGTGTGTTTTGGGGCAACCCAGAGTTTGTTCGCTCTGAGTTAGTGGAAACTCTGGGTTTTCCGTTTCAGGAAGCAGGTTCAGCGCAACTCAGTCTGTGTCCGTGGCAACATACGCTATGGGTCTAACCTGCTGGATAGGTGGTTTGACCTACTCTGAGTTTGTTTTCACTTTACGCTGCAGCTCCGACTGAGGTATCACAACTCGTCCCTGTACAGTTTGAAGCAAAATCACTCCATAGACATCTCCATTAGGATGTTTTTATCTTTCCTGATGATTTTACATTTGATCGATAATTTAGGCTATCTGATCAGTATTCTCAGCCCTTGTGTTGTTCATATAACACACCGTGAACATGCTCTACATTCAGATGAATGAGCCTATTTGTCTTGTATCTAATTTTTTGTGTTAACCCATTGACGCCAATGGCAATCTAGGATACATGTCCTTATCGCCTGAGGGTTTTCTGAAAAAATACTACGAATTGTCAACATCTACCAAAACCTTAATATCTAAGCCTCTGTAGCACATAGGAACATGAAATAAAAGACATTTAAAAGGTAAGTTTCACAGGTTGTTTTAATCCAACTTACTTACTTTCACTTACAAACCACAAACACATTTTTCAAAAAACCGTCAATTATATGTGGGAAAAAATTAATAAATTATATAAAATATTTAAAAATAATTTGCTAATTAGGTTATATTCCTGATTCCTTTAAGCATGGATAGTAGTGACTGAGTGTGCAGTGGAGAGAGAAAGATAGACAGATAGAGGGAGGAAGAGATAGCTTTATTTGATAATTTAGTTCAGTTATCACTGGCTTTAGACTCATTCGCGCTGTCGGGAACCGATCAGATGGTCCAAAGAGCTGTATAACACAGAGATGAAAACAAAACTGAAACTTAACTATCGCCTGGCAGGGCTGACTTGAGGTGGAGCAGCCAAATATAGCCTAAATGAATAGATATTGTTACTAAAGAGAAGTAATGTGTTTGAGCCAAGAGTAATTGTGCTCTCACAACTCCTCTGAGATTTTCTTTCCTCTTGGCATGTCTAACCTGTATGGGTTCACTTTGGTGAGCCTGAACTGACCTGATTTGGTCTCTGGCTGTACTAGTGCCGCCTAATCTGTTCACAAAAGATTTCTCATTACATTGGTCCATTTCATCACTCAATTTGTCCCACCTGATTGTTTTTACCTGCTCGATTTCAGCAATATAGCTCAGGGTTCACTTACTTCTGCACATATTAACTCTGCCAAATAATTTATTTTATTTTAGTCTTTTGGATACACAATTAATTTCCTCAAAACAAGTATGTGGAATTGATAAACACACATCTGTTATTTGATATGAAAAATACTGGTATTGATAAAATGAACTAATAATGGTTAAACTCAATAAAACTCAAAAGGTTTACATACTTTCAAGCAGCACTGACAAACATAACTTACATCCAAGAAGTTTTATATTTTATATTTTTATTTCTCTTCTAAATTTAGTCTGCAGTTACAAATTAAGTCTCTTTCCTAGAGAATCATTTAGTAAATTTCCACTTTTAGTTCCTAAATTAAATGTATTTTCATATTTTTTGGTGAATGGTCCAATCTTTACACAAATGATTGATTGTAAGTTGATTGATGAAGTTTATTTCCTTTAGTGGAATTTTTTCTTTGGTTTCAGTTAATTTTAATTTGTTTCCACAAATAATAAAATGTAACTGACATTATGATGATCCACAAACACAGAATAACAAAGTCACTGTGATAAGTTTAGAGAAAAGTTCACTAATTAGTACATAATAATGTTTAGCTAAACATTTAAAACCTGAACACATCTGATTGGATTATAATTTAATCTTTATCTCCATCATTTATTCTTTATTCAGATTGTGTGACTGCAGTTTGTCAGAGATCAGCTGTGCTTCTCTGGCCACAGCTCTGAAGTCCAACCCCTCCCATCTCAGAGAGCTGGATCTGAGTTGGAACAACCTGCAGGATTCAGGAGTGGAGCTGCTGCGTGGTTTTCTGGAGAGTCCACTCTGTGGACTGGAGACTCTGAGGTCAGTTCACTGACTCTGTTACTGTTGGAGTCATATTTAATTAACAATTTAACCCCAGTCTTGTAAAAACACAACTAACAAGAAGTTTTATATTTCCTTTTGTATTATATTTTTATATCTTATCATCTACATGGGGTTTGCATTAAAAAAGACTTGTTTCTTAAAAATAAATCTGGAAAATGATCATTACAATTCCATTATTATTATTTTTCTAATCTGGCCCCATGTTTAGACAAAAGATTTATTGTAAATTGATGAAGTTCATTTGCTGAAGGTGAAATATTTATTTTGTTTCAATTTAAATAATAATTATTATTTTTTTACAAATAATAAAATATAACACATAGATGATCCAAAAACACATAGGGGAGAACGGGGTAATGTGAGACACTTTTTACATTTGTTCCACTCTAAGCGAGCTAAAATGATTTATCAGTCAAATTTACACATCTCACATTAATTCAGGATGTTTCCTCGAAATGGGCATTAGCAGAATTTATTCAAGACAAAGGGCAACGAAAATATGATTGTTTAAAAAAAAGTTGTCCTGTGTCTCACTTTACCCCAGCTGTGGGGTAAACTGAGACAGACCAGAGAAATCAAGGGGGTAAACTGATCCGCTTACTTTTTCCACTCTGAAACTACCATAACAACACATGTTGTAACAGTTAGAATCCTGACAGCTAGCTTGAAAACCAAATATTCCAAAACTAATGTTGGACTAGTAACAGAATCATGGGGTTTGGTCAATTAAGCAAAACATTTTTCTAAACACTTGAAAGTAACTCTGATCAAATACAACATATAATTCATATTCAATAATTAACATTCAAATGACAGATAGAACCAGTTAGATTAAAACACAGTCTGGGGGTCAGAACAAAGGACCCTTAGAGCCAGCTAGTGTCTGGGGGTCAGAGCAGAGAACAATCAGAACCAGCTAGAACAGCCTGGGACTCAGAACACAGGAGTAGACCCAGCTGTCATTTCCCATCTTTTCAGTCTTTGATTAATATTTTTCTGCATTTGTTTTATTGGGATCATTCATTAAATAAAGACATATTACTAAGAGTATATTGATGTTAAAGGTCACTCTCCTGTCCCCCACATACATACGTGCCAAACCGTGCCCTTGCTGACACCACTTCAACCATCAATCCCCACCTCCAGCCCACATTGTCTTTTGTCTTATTCAAACTAGTCTCCTTGCTACCTCAAGTATATTGGATTCATTAAAAGAGGGCACAGACACTGTCTCACTTTACCCCACAGCATTTGTCTCACTTTACCCCACTGCCACAATTTGAGAAAAAACTACCTCTCCTCAATTCAGGCTAATCTTCAGTTATCATCATCACATGGTTTCATATGTTGGTAGTTCATCAACATGTATGATAGAAGTTTTTCTACCTGAATCAATTTGCTTTGGCACAACAATCGATTAAGTTGACAGCAAGAAAATTTACTTTAACATGCAAAAAATACATTTTTGTGAAAAAAAACATGCTTACAACATCACCATGAGGTCCTCTCTTCCATGGCCGAGTGGAAATGAGAGGGGCTTGAAAACATATATCTCACATGACCAAAAATGTGTTCCATTGCCTAGATACAGGGGGTGTCTCACATTACCCGATGCCTCACATTCCCCCGTTCTCCCCTACTTACAAAGTCACTGTGATAACTAACTTATATACAAACATAACTTATTCTTATTTTTATTTCTCTTCTAAATTTTGTATGCAGTGACTAAATAAGTCTGTTTCGTTTAGAATCATTTAGTAAATTTCCACTTTTAGTTCCTAAATGAAATTACTTGTCATATTTTTGTGGTAAATAGTCAAATCTCTACACATAAGATTTATTGTAAATTGATGAATTTTATTTGTTTTACTGGAAATATTCATTTGGTTTCAGTTTATTTTAATGTGTTTTCACACATAATAAAATATAACTGACATTATGATGATCCACAAACACAGAATAGCAAAGTCACTATGACAAGTTTAGAGAAAAGTTAATTGATAAGGACATCTGATTGGATTATAATTTAATCTTTATCTCCATAATTTATTCTTTATTCAGATTGAAGCACTGCAATTTGATCAGCTGTGCTTCTCTGGCCTCAACTCTGAAGTCCAACCCCTCCCATCTCAGAGAGCTGGAGCTGTGGGGAAACAACCTGCAAGATTCAGGAGTGAAGCTGCTGTGTGGTTTTCTGGAGAGTCCACTCTGTAGACTGGAGACTCTGGGGTCAGTTCACTGACTCTGATACTGTTGGATATATTATATATTTAATAAACACTTAACCTCACCACTTGTGTAAAAACACAACTTACATCCAAAACATTTTATATTTTCTTTTGTTCATGTTTTATTTATCTTCTAAATTTAGTCTGCAGTCACAAAAGACCCCAGTTTCTTAAAAATAAATCTGGAATATTTTTATGGGCAGAGATTTGTGTCAGTAGAACTTGAATTTGAATTGATCAACTTGAATATGAATTGATCAACCTGCATTTGAATTATTGATACTTGAATTTGAATTTATACACTTGAATATGAATTATCCATTTGAATTTGAATTAATTATACTTGAATCTGAATTTTCTCTACTTGAATCTGAATCAGTTAATACAAGTTCAAAATTCAAGTTTTCAAATTCAAGTAGAAAAAATTCAAATTCAAGTAGAAAAAATTCAAGTAGAAAAAATTCAAGTAGAAAAAATTCAAATTCAAGTAGAAAAAATTCAAGTAGAAAAAATTCAGATTCGAGTAGAGATGTGCACATCCGGGTTCTTTGAGGAAGAGCAATCGAGTGCAGATCTCTGATCCTAGGCTGCAGCGTCCGGGCGCTGACCGTTATTTCACGTTCAGGATATATAAAGTCATAAATTAGTTTGTTTAATCATCGTCTGTGTTTTTGACCTCTTGTTTTATAATCGAAGTATCTTTTAGAACACTAATCACGTTTCAGTAATTAAAGTTGAGTTACTAATTCAGTTATAATATCGCAAATAGGCTATATCAATGAAAACAGACGGTCAAACAGCGTCCAGATGAGCTGAAATCCTAAATACAATAAACAGTAACATGGCAAACTTATTTTTAGGTAAGCTAATTGATTATTTATTCATTTCTTCACACGTTTACATGTTTAGAGGCGAAGGATTCCTCCGACGCTCTCTGTCCGGCTTATCAGGCAGCACTCAGCTGTTTTTTTTGGAGCATTATGCTTAATTTCCTGCATTCTGGTGAATTTGTATTCACCAAACACCTTTCTTCAGTGCAAATGAACAGTAGACCTAGTGCGAATAAACCGAACTCTGATGTGTGACTTTATTATTGTGCCCCGCTGTGATCGCTCTCGCTGTCATCTCTCCTTGGAGGAGCAGGTGCGCAGGTGAACATTGCATCCTGTCAGCAATGACAGATTAAAGTGCCCATTAAAGATGGGCCAAAAAGCAGGCGCAGAGATCTTACAAAGGCAAAAAAAATCTGCTTGCGCGCTAAGCGCGCGCTCGCATCGTCGGTGTCTCTGCCCCAATCTAACTAGTGTCTAGTAGGCTCCGGCGCAAAGAGTCTCATTCTCTTGCGCAGCACCAGAGAGACTTTATAGAATTGTATTTCGCTCTATCTCTCTCTTTCCCTCTCTAGGCCGTGCACTGCATTATAATGTGTGTGATTGTGGATTGCACGGTGTGCTAGTATTGCTAGTGCGTGTATTTGCGTGTTGGTAGGGGTCCATGACTGTGTCCAGGGCCCGTGGTCATGTTAATCCGTCCTTGCGTCTCTCTTTCTCTCTCTCTCTCCCCCCTGCGCTTAGCAGACAGAGGGAACGTATAGTGACTATGTTGAAGTTATCTAGGCTACTGCTTTGTGCCATTAACCTGGATTTTTAATGATAACCTGATGCTCATTAGTGCGCACCCCTCAGCACTCTGACTCTACCGAAGTGCGCATGGGAAGGCGGGGCACAAACGTAATCTTGTCCTGGGCACGGGGAAGAAATGCGACGGGCATATACTGTAGCCTATACAGTAGGCTATATAGCCTATACGCTATATATATATTATAGTGTATACATATTTATGCTCTGTCAAGTTGATGTGAGGGAGCAGGAGATGGGAAAGAGGACATAGGCTATGAGACTGTTTACAGAGCAATCGTGGGAGCACAGGGCAAAGTGTAGGGGGGCGGAGAGGGGGTGCAGGCGGTGGTGGGGGGGGGGGGTGCGGCCGCACCCCTATTACTTCCAACGTCCCATTTATATTCATCTCTTATTTATTCTAGCCTAAGCGTTTATGAATGACTGCACGTACAGTTGTCAGATCGCGAACAGTTAAAATAAATTAGGCCTAGGCCTATGTGTTTCAAAGGGCATAGTTTTTAGTAATTTATTTTAAACTCACAATGCCAGTATTCATATGCTACTTTGTCTGAAGAACTGGGGCCTGTTTCAGGTGGTTTTGAGGCAACCCAGAGTTTGTTCGCTCTGAGTTAGTGGAAACTAACAGTTTCTGCAGCAACATACGCCGTGGGTCTTCTGGATAGGTGATTTGACCTACTCTGAGTTTGTTTTCACTTTACGCTGTAGCTCCGACTGAAGAAAGAGTGTCACTGTCACAACGCGACCCTGTAGGACAGTTAAAGCAAAATCACTCCATATAAATCTCCATCGGGATGTCTTTATCATTTCCTGATGATTTTACGTTTGCTTGTCCAGCTCAACTGACAGACAGCTGAGTGCTGTCTGATAAGCCGGACAGAGAGCGTCGGAGGAATCCTCCGCCTCTAAACATGTAAACGTGTGAAGAAATGAATAAATAATCAATTAGCTTACCTAGAAATAAGTTTGCCATGTTACTGTTTATTGTATTTAGGATTTTAGCTCATCTGGACGCTGTTTGACCGTCTGTTTTCATTGATATAGCCTATTGGCGATATTATAACTGAATTAGTAACTCAACTTTAATTACTGAAACGTGATTAGTGTTCTAAAAGATACTTCGATTATAAAACAAGAGGTCAAAAACACAGACGATGATTAAACAAACTAATTTATGACTTTATATATCCTGAACGTTAAATAACGGTCAGCGCCCGGACGCTGCAGCCTAGGATCAGAGATCTGCACTCGATTGCTCTTCCTCAAAGAACCCGGATGTGCACATCTCTACTCGAATCTGAATTTTTTCTACTTGAATTTTTTCTACTTGAATTTGAATTTTTTTTACTTGAATTTTTTCTACTTGAATTTGAATTTTTTCTACTTGAATTTGAAAACTTGAATTTTGAACTTGTATTAACTGATTCAGATTCAAGTAGAGAAAATTCAGATTCAAGTATAATTAATTCAAATTCAAATGGATAATTCATATTCAAGTGTATAAATTCAAATTCAAGTATCAATAATTCAAATGCAGGTTGATCAATTCATATTCAAGTTGATCAATTCAAATTCAAGTTCTACTGACACAAATCTCTGCCCATATATTTTCATCAAATTTCCATTATTTAATTTTTTAACTGGCCCAATGTTTACACAAAAGATTTATTGTTCATTGATGAAGTTCATTTGCTGAAGATGCAATATTTATTTTGTTTCAGTTTAAATTAAAGTGTTTTTTACAAATAATAAAATATAACTTACATTAGGATGATGCACAAAGTCACTGTGATAACTAACTAACTTACAGTATCTCACAAAAGTGAGTACACCCCTCACATTTCTTCAAATAATTCATTATATCTTTCCATGGGACAACACTGAAGAAATGACACTTTGGTACAATGTAAATAAGTCAGTGTACAGCTTATATAACAGTGTACATTTACTGTCTCCTCAAAATAACTCGACACACAGCCATTAATGTCTAAAGTGCTGGCAACAAAAGTGAGTACACCCCTAAGTGAAAATGTCCAAATTGGGCCTAAAGTGTCAATATTTTGTGTGGTCGCCATTATTTTCCAGCACTGCCTTAACCCTCTTGGGCATGGAGTTCACTAGAGCTTCACAGGTTGCCACTGGAATCCTCTTCCACCCATTTATAACAACATCACGGAGGATATTAGAGATTCCGTGCGGCGAGGGGCCAGCACCGCGGATGAGGACGCCCGATCCCGAGTTGCATGGGAGGCTTGGCCCCCGTTCATATCTGCTTGCAGTTCTAGTTTTAATGTGTTTTCACAAATAATAAAATATAACTAACATAATGATGATCCACAAACAGAATGAGAAAGTCTCTGTGATAAGTTTAGAGAAAGCTTCATTGATTAGGACATAATAATGCTTAGTACACATTTAAAACCTGAATACTGATTGGATTATAATTCAATCTTTATCTCCATCATTTGTTCTTTATTCAGATTGTGTGACTGCAGGTTGTCAGAGATCAGCTGTGTTTCTCTGGCCTCAACTCTGAAGTCCAACCCCTCCCATCTCAGAGAGCTGGATCTGAGTTGGAACAAGCTGCAGGATTCAGGAGTGAAGCTGCTGTGTGGTTTTCTGGAGAGTCCACTCTGTAGACTGGAGACTCTGAGGTCAGTTCACTGACTATGATAGGGGAGACCGGGGCTAGTAGGCACACTTTTTACTCTAGTGAGAATTGCTCATCACTTAAACATCTTTCAATAGTCATTCCTACATTAAATTTAAGCTTGAGGTGTTGGCATGAAATGTGTTCCCCTGACTTTTTCTAACTTATTGTAATAAAGAATACATTTACCATCAAAGACACTCTAACACAGTGACAACCAACCCCGTCAAGGGGTCGGTTGTGACACACTATGGGGTTGTATGTCACAATGTTATCGTAATGGGAAAAATCTTAAAAAGAAGGCAAGAAAGCAGAACTAAATTTGAAAGTTTAATTTAATTTTCAAGTTGAAAAATAGGCGTACATAACTGTATGCATCTTAACCATAGATAGTATATAATATGGATGTATCATCCGTGCTGACCTCAGTTATTCACACGGCATCCAATAATCCTGGTTTATGCATGTCGCCATCTTGTAAGATTTTTACTCTGCCTCATGTCGGGGGAGGGAGATACGCCCATCTAGCTGACGTATACCTCCGAGGCAAAGTGAGGGACAACGGGCGGAGAGCTGTCACTCAAGAGATCGTGCCAATACATTTTAACCTGCAAAAGAATAAAAACTAGCCTGCTAGAAAAAAATTCACCCCCCTCAGTGTTGTCATGGAGATATGACCTAAACATACAGACTAGAATTGTTTTGTGGACCAGGCTGTAAATAGGTTTAATAATACTTTGAGAACGGCCTGTTTAACAAGTGAGTCAAATAAAAATTGCTCAGTCTTGGTACCACCCCCAGTGGCCACCGGAAGGTACTACAATTTTGGTCACTTCCTTATTGGATGCTGGTAAAAATCACTGAGGTTGGGGCTTGATCTTAACACAAAATGAGCAAGGAATAAACAAACAGGAAATCCATATTAAGACCAGCTTACTGTATGTAACAACATAAAGAACAAAACAAATAGGTCTAACAATAATAGCCTACTGAACTAGGCTACACACATCTTCTGTTTCTTCTTCCCCAGCTGGTGTGGAGTGCACTGGGGTGCAGTAGCCTTGGCAACTGGTCTAGTTTGGGATGCACTGGGTCGTTTTGACTTTTTCTCTTTTGCATGCTAGCTGCCTTTTCCTGCTCTATTCTTTCCTTCTCTGGGGTGTCAGTGAGGATACAGCTTGACATTTTCTTTTGTTATTGAGTTCCTTTTCTGGCTGCAGCCTTTGGATAACATGTGACAACCAACCCCCCAATGAGACGACCAACCCCAACTCAAATTTCTTGCTAGCATCAAGGCCAACAACCATCTGACAACTAATTAGCTTGCTAACCACAATCTAAACTATAGTTTACCCTTCACACTTTTTTAGGGTAACAAGTGTTATAAACCCATTGTGTAAAATCCTAGAAGAAAAATACTGAGGAGCTAAATATTTTCAATTTGACATGAAAAACAAAAACAGTCCTCTCACCTCAAATTCAGCAGTATAACTCCAAGGAAGACTATGTAGGTGACCTCTGATCCCAATTCTGGATATTTACATACCAAAATTTAACAGACAGCCAACCCGTGTGACATACAGTCCCCTCCATAAATATCGGAACAGTGAGGCCAATTCCTTTATTTTTGCTGTAGACTGGAAACATTTGGGTTTTACACCAACAGATGAATATGAGACAATAGCTCAACATTTCAGCTTTCATTTCCAGGTATTCACATCTGGATCCGATACACAATTGAGAAGATATCCTTATTTGTAAAGGAACACCACATTTTTAGGCGAGCAGAAGTATTGGAACAGATAGACTTTAAATAAATTAAAGTGAATAAAACATACTATTTTGTCGCAAATCCTTTGCTTTCAATAACCGCATCAAGCCTGTGACCCATTGACATCACAAAACTTTTGCATGCTTCTTTTGTGATGCTTTTCCAGGCTTTCAACGCAGCCTCATTCAGTTGTTGTTTGTGTTAGGGGGTTACTCTCTTAAGTCTCCTCTTTAGCAGGTAAAATGCATGCTCTATAGGGTTTAAGTCTGGAGATTGACTTAGCCAGTCTAAAACCTTCCATTTCTTGCCCCTAATTAACTCCTTCGTTGTGTTTTGGGTCATAATCTTGCTGCATGATGGAGGATCTTCCAATCAGTTTGGTTGCATCTTTCCTTAAATTGTCAGACAAAATATTTCTGTAAACTTCTGAGTTCATTTTGCTGTTGCCATCATGTGTTACATCATCAATGAAGAATAATGAGCCCGTCCCAGAAGAAGCCATGCAAGCCCAAGCCATGACATTGCCTCCAACGTGTTTCACAGATGAGCCTGTATGTTTGGGATCATGAGTAGATCCTTTCTTTCTCCAAACTTTAGCCTTTCCATCACTTTGGTAAAGGTTCATCTTGACAACAACACAGTAACACATGATGGCAACAGCAAAATTAACTTAGCAGTCTACAGAAACATTCGGTCTGCCAATTTAAAGAAAGATGCAACCAATCTGATTGGAAGATGCTCCATCATGCAGCAAGATAATGATCCAACAAAACTGCAAAAACAACAAAGGAGTTCATCAGGGGCAAGAAATGGAAGGTTTTAGACTGGCCAAGTCAATCTCCAGACTTAAACGCTATAGAGCATGCATTTTACCTGCTAAAGAGGAGACCGAAGG
This sequence comes from Hyperoplus immaculatus, assembly GCA_949357725.1. Classification (NCBI taxonomy): domain Eukaryota; kingdom Metazoa; phylum Chordata; class Actinopteri; order Uranoscopiformes; family Ammodytidae; genus Hyperoplus; species Hyperoplus immaculatus. The sequence continues at coordinate 100,468 of CASHTC010001195.1, forward strand.
GAGTAACCCCCCAAAACAAACAACAACTGAATGAGGCTGCGGTGAAAGCCTGGAAAAGCATCACAAAAGAAGAATGCAAACGTTTTGTGATGTCAATGGGTCACAGGCTTGATGCAGTTATTGCAAGCAAAGTATTTGCGACAAAATATTACGGTTTATTCACTTTAATTTATTTAAAGTCTATCTGTTCCAATACTTTTGCTTGCCTAAAAATGTGGTGTTCCTTTTCAAATAATGATATCTTCTCGGTTGTGTATCAGATCCAGATGTGAATACCTGGAAATGAAAGCTGAAATGTTGAGCTATTGTCTCATATTCATATTTTGGTGTCAAACCCAAATGTTTCCAGTCTACAGCAAAAATAAAGGAATTGGCCTCACTGTTCCGATACTATTGGAGGGGACTGTATAACCCCGTTCTCCCCTACTGTTGGAGATATTATATATTTAATTAACAATTTAACCTCAGTTGTGTAAAAAAACACAACTTACATCCAAGAAGTTTTATACTTCCTTTTGTTAATATTTTTATTTATTTTTGAAATGTTGTCTGCAATCAAAAAATACTTCTGTTTCTTAGAGATGAATGTGGAAAAAAACTCAATGAAATTTCCATTAATATTTTCTTGTTAACTGGTTAAATCTTTACAAAGAAGTTTATTTGCTTTAGTGGAAATATTTATTTGGTTTCAGTACATTTTAATGTATTTTCATGATAAAATTTAACTGACATCATGATGATCCACAAAACAGAATGACAAAGTCACTGTGATACGTTTAGAGTAAAGTTCATTGATAAGGCATTTAAAACTGGAAAACATCTGATTGGGTTATAATTTAATCTTTATCTCCATCATTTATTCTCTATTCAGATTGAGTGACTGCAGTTTGTCAGAGATCAGCTGTGCTTCTCTGGCGTCAGCTCTGAAGTCCAACCCCACCCATCTCAGAGAGCTGGATCTGAGTTACAACAAGCTGCTGCAGGATTCAGGAGTGGAGCTGCTGTGTGGTTTTCTGGAGAGTCCACTCTGTAGACTGGAGACTCTGGGGCCAGTTCACTGACTCTGTTATTGTTGGAGATATTATATATTTAATTAGCAATTTAACCTCAGTTGTGTAAAAACATAACTTACATCCAAGAAGTTTTATGCTTCCTTTTGTTTATGTTTTTATTTATTTTCAAAATTTTGTCTGCAATCAAAAAAGACCTCTGTTTCTTTGAGATAAATGTGGAAAAAACTCAATGAAATTTCCATTAATATTTTTTTTGTTAACTGGTCAAATCTTTACAAAGAAGTTTATTTGCTTTAGTGGAAATATTTCTTTGGTTTAGATTTCTTAGCCGTTTAGTGTAAAGTTAATTGATTAGGACAAAATAATGTTTAGCTAAACATTTAAAACCTGAACACATCTGATTGGATTATAATTTAATCTCTATCTCCATCATTTATTCTTTATTCAGATTGAGTTACTGCAGTTTGTCAGATATCAGCTGTGCTTCTCTGGCCTCAACTCTGAAGTCCAACCCCTCCCATCTCAGAAAGCTGGATCTGTGGGGAAACAACCTGCAGGATTCAGGAGAGAAGCTGCTCTCTTCCTTATTGGAGAGTCCAGATTGTAGCCTGGAGACTCTGAGGTCAGTATGGGGTCAGACTCAGTCCAGCTGGTTCTGCAGTATTGTACTAAACACAGGGAGGTTAATGCCTCACTCACATTAAGGATTTCCCTCCAGTTCTACCTTCCACTGTGTGAGCGTCCCAACCGACCAATAGGAGCAGCTCCTGGAGCATCAAGCATGAGACCCCTCACAGCCAAGTGTTCAGAAGCCCCTCTACAGGGAATGAGATCAGATCAGACACTTTATTTATCCAGAGGGGAAATGTTCTGCAGACGATGTAGTGCAAAGTAGGAACTAAGGATGGGCATAATTAATCGATTAATCGATCATTGCTCGTTAAGAATATTTTCGATCACGTGAAATTGTTATCGATCATATAGCCGTTGTGTTGCGCAGTGTGAGTCCGGCAGCACAGCAATGAATTTCACTATGTGGCAGCACCAAAGACTGCATGGGCAGCAATTAAACATCCGACCAGCAGGGGTAGATACTTAACTAGTAGTAGGAGACAACAGAACAGGCTCAGGCAGCAGCCTGCAAGCTGCCGTAGATGTCAAAACATAAACAGGAAGAAGTTAAGGAGAAGTTTGGCATCGGACAGGTCCATGGGACAGCTTTAGAACCGAAAATAACTAAGCTCATTAAGCATTGTGAAACCTTGTATAAGTACAACACTTAAACAAACTGAATTATGTACCACTTGTACATTGAAGCCTACATCCGACCCTGTTTAACGTGTTACGTTAGCGCCGCTAGCATTAGCGGCTAACTTTAGCGTCTATGCTTTCCTACTTCGCCTTCATCAGGGAACTAATTTGCACAGTTTAGATGATGATTAGAAGTAAAGTTAGGTCCTTTACCACTCACAGAAACGTGCCGTGTCCTTATGCAGTCTTTGGCAGCATCTTAGGAGGCGCATGTGTGTTTAAACTTTAAAGGTATCGTAGCATTGGCTCCTTGTTGGCTCATAGCCTCGGGCTTTAACCAGCGCCGCATTTTATTATTATTTTATTTTAAAAAGTTGCCTTGCCTTAATAGATTGTTGTTTGCCTAGAAGATCTTGGAATAAAGATGTAATTGAGTAAAAACCTCTTGTATACAGTCTATGGTAAAAACGCTGTATTTTGGATGTTCTGTTGGCATTTTTTAATAGCCTATGTAAAAAGATAACGATTACTCGATAATTGATCGCTAATTTTCCCGATGATCGATCAATGAAATTTCTTAAAATGCCCATCCCTAGTAGGAACAGTTCAAATATAAACTATCAATGAGGAACAAATCCAACAGTTAGACAATGTGAATATTATAAACAAGTTAACAGTTAGTTCATAGATTTGTATGAGAAGCTAATAGCCTAGCACAACAAATCAGTGGTTTAACGTCCTGAGTGCAGTTTCTCCTTATTTTACATTTCATCTTTCTTTTCTTTGTTTCTTCAACAAACAAAAACAATCCACCAGATAATGCAAAGCAATGCAACATTTTACAATTTTTTAACAGACATATGCAATTTTATTGTAAAATTAAAAAAGTAGTTTGTTAGTTTTTCATGTGATGTTTTTGGACCTCGACTAATCATTAATTATAAATTCCTTCATTATGGGGGGGCCTTTAACTCAGTTGGTAGGGCGTCCCCCCCATGGGCCTCGGCCAGCAGCGGACCCGGGTTCGATTCCAGTCCGCAGTCGTTCTCTGCATGTCACTCCCCTCTCTGCCCCATTTCAACTCTGTCTCTACACTATCAATAAAGCATAAAAATGCAATTTTTATTTTTTACTAATGCAGGATCAGAACATGACTGTCTGCAGTCAGTTATGGTCTTCTTGGTGAAGATTTGATGATGAAAAGCATTTGATCAGTTGTCTCTGGATTCTGAAGCTGGTTAACTCAAACAATGAACAATTATTTAAACTTGATTCATAACTTTAGGATTGTGTTCATTCTACAGGATCACTGGCAAGGTGATCAGAGCTAAGGAACATGAAAAACGTGAGTAATGAACCAATGACTCTCCTTCATCAAACTGTTTATAAACATAAAAAAAAAATCTGAAAATGAGCTTTTAACATTTAAAAAATAATACATTTTTCATGGAGCTGTAATTTCTTAAATGTTTGAGTTTTGACTACAAATGGTTTCCACCCTATTCACGATTATATTGTTTCATTTATTCTCTCTTTCACTTCTTCTCTCCATCAGTTCGCTCTGATGTCAAACTGGATGTGCAAAAAAACCTGCCAGACGACGACGAAAAGGTGAGAGGAGCAGTTGTACAGTGTAAAGTCCTCCATTCTTACTATTGCAAACTAAAATTAAACAGTAGTTATTTAGACTTCAGTTGGTAATGTTTACAGCCAACACTAATGGCATTAATAATATGAGCCATAAATGCTTTTCCTCATATTTAACATGGCATCATGGTAAATGGACTTGTATAGCGCTATATCTCCGTTTATCACAGACTCAAAGCGCTTTACATTGTTTTTGTACACATTTACCCAGTCACACACACATTCATACACCGATAGCAGCAGCTACTACGCAGGGTAGGCTTAGCACTAGGGTGCTAAGCTAACTAAGCCAACTATCGGGAGCAATTTGGGGTTCAGTGTCTTGCTCAGGGACACTTCGACATGTGGCGGGGAGACGGGGGATCGAACCTCCAACCCTGCACACCAGAGGCGAACACCCTACCCACTTCGCCACTGCCGCCCGCATCAATGTGTTTGTCAGGTGAAAGAAGCGACCCGACCGTGTAGTAGCTCAGACGGAGGAGGAGAGGGAAAGTCACAGGTGAGGTCCAATAACGGCTTGGTGATGCGTTAGTAGTTAAATATAATCTGTGACAAATGTTAGGCTGTTGATGTACTGTATAACAATGGTTCATCAATGTCTGTATGAATGAGAGCTTCGAATAGGCAAATGTTTCCTCACTCTTCATAAGCATCGATGTGTTATTTCCTCAGGTGACTAATATTAGCACTTGGTTTATAAAGCACTGAATGGTTTAGGGCCAAAATATATTTCTGATCTGCTGATACGTTATGAACCGTCCAGAGCTCTCAGGTCATCTGGGACAGGTCTACTTACAGTCCCCAGAGTTAGGACTAAACAAGGAGACAGACAGACAGACAGACAGACAGGTCTACTTACAGTCCCCAGAGTTAGGACTAAACAAGGAGACAGACAGACAGACAGACAGACAGGTCTTCTTACCGTCCCCAGAGTTAGGACTAAACAAGGAGAAGCAGCTTTTAGTTTTTCTGCACCGCATATCTGGAACAACATCTGGACTTTTCTGTTTCCCTTTTAACCTGTAATTTTTTATTCTATTTTATTTTTATTTGCATATTTTCATTGTTTTCTAAATGCAATTCTTTTAATGTTTAACTATTTGTCTGCCTGCTCTTAGTTTCGTTTTGTCTCTGTAATGCAATTTCTAATGTCTAATCTTGATGGTTTTTTTATGCGCCATTTCTTTGAATGCATAAACTTTCCTTGCCTAACACACATCTTACACTGGCACTCTCTGATCCACACAATGTGCCTTAGTTGAATATTGAGAGTTTTTTCCAATCACTTAACAAAGCAATGCCAGTTTTTACATTTCCTTTGAAATAATGAGCTTTGTGCCTTTTTAAATTCAAGACTCCAGTATCCTTCTCGCCTGAACAGAATGGACCTAAATACAGGTAATCATATAACATGACTAAACACTATCTTATTCAACTTGTTTTATGGTTCATCAACTTGTTATAAAAGTTTAAAATTATTATTTTTTTTTAAGTTTTATGACTCAATTTGTGTTCAGCTTATGTGGTTTCTGTTTTTAAGTATTTGTGAACTACTGTAAATCTATGTCATTACTTGTTATTGTTTTTACTGTTTGTGTGTTGGAATTAATGTTTAAGTTTCTTCATATGAACCTGCCAATGGACTAAAGGTGGAGTTTAGCCTCTGGCTACAATCTTGCCTATTTACATGTTCATTAATACGCCTTGTCCCTGAAACAAAGACATTGCAACAGACCTCAGCCCTTCTTTCCAGGTTCAGGTGTCCTGGTGCAGGTGTGTTCCAGTGTGCTCTGACTGGCCTGGTGTTTGTAATGGCTCAGGAGGCAGAGCTGCTCTACTGGACCGTCCAATGGGACGAGAGCCTCCTCCAACCAGCTAGCAGGACTGCTGCAGGGCCGCTGTTCAAACTCCAGTGTTCTGAGGACGCTCTCTGCCAGCTCCACCTCCCACACTGTGAAACAAAGGATGGTAAAGACACGGCTGTCCTTAATGTTGAACTGCAAACATTTACATTAATGTGTAGCTACATTCAGGGACAAGCTACAATTATATTAAGTTTATGCATCACACTAAATGCACACATCCAGAGAGATCATGTGTGTGACAGGAAAATGATGGTGAATTAAACAAAGTAGCCAAAGGATAAAGGCTAACCTTTAGCCAGGCGTAACCTTGGGATGCTCCTGAGATAAGGGCAATATATAAATCAACTCTCTGAGCTCAAGTAGTAAGAAATTGTTTAGGCAGAGAGTTGCCTTTTTAGCAGCAAGACAAAAGTTGATCAGCTCTTTGCTTTCACAGCGTTGCTTGTTGATGGCCTGCTGTCTGTCGCCCACATCACTGATGATGGAATGAGCATCTTGGAGCCTCTGCAGATCACAGACTCTCATGTTGCTGTGAAGGTCCCTCACCTCTCTGCCTTTGGCCTGATCTGGGATTTCGCTAAAAGGTTTCTGATGAATCTGCCAATAAAGGGCCAAGTCCTGCTGTTCCTCAGACCCCCGTATGGAAGACGTCGGATACTCAATGTATTTCTGCTGCAGAAGAACGTCCCTTTGAGTGAGGTAAGGTTATTCTTTGAGGCTAGATTGATGACTAAACCCGCTCCTCGTGTAGTGGTTAGACAACCCCCCCCCCCCCCTCCATAGAGTCTCAGTCCTCTTCACAGCAGACCCGGGTTAGAATCCAGCCCGGGTTGTTCTCTGACACATTTCATCTCTGTCTCTACAAACTGTCCAATAAAAAGCATAAAAATGCCAAAAAATAAATAGATACATTTGTGGCCACGCAATATTTTATATATATATGTCACCGTAGTTTTTATACTTGTTCTATAATATGTCTGCCTTGGCTTGACTAATACAAATATCCTGTTACTGAAGGTTATGCCCAAACAACAAGGTGCTGAGAATATTGAAATCCCCACTGACTGTCTTGTGAGCGTTGGTCAAAGGTACAGTGTGAGCTGTGAACCCGAGAGCTACAGAATTCAGCCTAAGGTCAGTCAAGTCACTTCTACTTCTATACTGTAATTATTGTTAACAGAAGGATCACCAACACAATGTTAGCTGCATGTTGAAAATCAATTCATATTTGGCCATGTACCAGAACAACATTTTTGTACCACAGGTTTCAAAATGACGCTTTGCTACTGGTTTGACAGGATGCAGAGTTTGACTCAGATTATGGGCCAAATTTCCCTCCAAAATTTCAAGTTTTCCTTGAAAAGGACCAAGAGGAAGTGACTTTGAAGGTCCAAGACCAAGAGAGGCGACAAGTCTGGGAAAGTTTGGTCCCTCTGAGAGGTAAGTGAATCACCCAGACCCAGTGATACACTGCACTAGACTAGAATACATATATCTATTGCTTTTTTTCACCACATCATTTCACTATCAATTTATCCTAAATATAATATATACATTCAGAACAATGAATTTTGAATGCTGGGGAATTTTAAGACAGAGTTTAATGTTTTAGATTTCAGTAAGACAACTTTACATCTAACATAAGTTTTCTATCTAGAATGGAATAGAGGAATACAATGTAATTAAATGGAACTTGAACGTTTAAATAAAATACCTACAAAAAAAGCAATCGGATCTATCTGCAAAATGGTTTAGATATTCATAATTAACATTCTGATTTCTATAGTGATGTCTAAAAACAATTTCAAACTATCTTTGGTTGTCAAATTTCTTTCAGCTGCAGGCCCCTCAGCTGGAGCAGCTGGAGTCAATCTCATGGCAGACGGTAGGTGGACATGTAGTGAGACGTCTCCTCTGTAAATGACTTGTTCTCATATAAACGTTATTCATTGGTTATTTAACTTGAGCCTGTCCTGACATCACTGAGTGTAGTTTGATGACATCATATTTCTGTCTCAAAGTGATAGTTAGTGCATAAACAAAACCAAAAAATTAGACTGTTTTCATGGACATGTAAAAGTTCCTCGTAGCTCCTTAATTGAAAGTGTTTGCCTGGTTGTCCTCCAGGTCCAACCAGGGACGTCCCACAGAGTGTCCCCGCTGAGCGCAGGCTGTTCTCAGCTCGGGCCGAGTTCATCCAGAGAGCGTCTGACCCTGTTCTGAACCAGCTTCTGGATAAACTCCTGCAGCGTGGTGTAATAAACGAGAGTGAGAGGGAGTCAGCCGGAGCTAAAGCCCGAGCAGACAAAGCAGCAGACCTGATCGACATGGTGCGAAGGAAGGGAGCAGCAGCCAGCTCCGAGCTGATCGCTGCTCTCTGTCAAATGGATCCATATCTCTCCAGAGGGCTGAACCTCAGCTGAAGCAACAGTCTGGTGGGTTCACTACTTATTGTTATGCAGAAAGTAGATGTCTGGATCTTTAAAGCCTGTGTTTTTAATATGTGCATTTTTCACTCAGGTTTGGAAAGAAAAGTCTTCTCTCTGATTGAAAAGGACTTGGATTTTTTATTTTTTTGGTTGGTTGGATGTTGAGCAGGAAAACCATTCCATGAAATGCGTAAACATTTTCTAGAACACAGTTTGATCCTGAACATGATATGCTATGTTGATGTATCTGCAGACTGAACTAAAACATACAGAAACAGATTCTGATACTATATAAAGGCCAGGACACACCAGCCCGATAATCGGCGTCGTCAAAAAAAATGGAGTCGGTCGTTTCAGGAAGCTCCAGCTTCCCGTCGCTGCTAAAGAACACACCGAGACGACTGTTTATTTTCCGTACGCTCGCGGGACGTAATGTCTCCACAACAGCAGGCGGCGCTAATCTGTATTGTGGCCCGAAAAAATACGAAAGCCGGAAATGATTGGACATCTCTCTAGAGCATAAACATAGATAGAAATACGTATTTATATTTATGGACCATAAGAGCACAATTTTTAGCAGAGAGTGTCGAGCATGGTGTCGAGCAGTCAAAAAGGGTTGATGCATGTGAGTGCTCTCAAAACAAAACGAACAAACACATTAAAACGATGGCTAGCTGTTGTTAGCTGTTTGTGCTACCCGTCTCACTTCCGGGCTTCACTGATTCGCTAGCCCTCCACCAATCAAATTGCTCCAAATGAAAGACGGTCGGCCGCCGATTGAACATGTTCAATCGGCGTCCGACAGGCTCAAAACAAGCCCGACGACCTCTACGTCGGCCGACGTCACGGCACACACCAAACAGATTCGTCTTTTTTTTTGACGACGGCGATTATCGGGCTGGTGTGTCCTGGCCTTAAGACTTCACAAGGGACCAACAGCTTTGTTCTTTATTATGGCATTTTACTATTAAAGCGGCTACGAGTAACATTTAACCCATTGATGACGGCTGCTGCGCGATGCCACATTGGCTCTCCTGCCTGATGCTGCGTCGCGCAGCATTATTACTTTATCTAATTTTCATGGCATTCCCAGCATAGAATGCACTGTCATTGGTTCAAATACACATGAGGTGGGCTTTGTTGATTTTTTTAAGACCACGTGACCACCCAAAAGTTGTGTGGTTTGCCAAAAATCATGTCAATCAAAAAAATAAAAAATAAAACAAAATAATTAAAAAAATACGCCAGCTATGTCGGCGACAGAACAGTTAGTGGCGTTTGGTGTGCAGAATCAAGGTCTACTATAGACTACTGACGAAAATCACACAACACATTGCATCTATTTATTGACAATATTTAATAATTTTCTAATTCATCTCATTTTGACGATTTTTAGAAATATTTGTTGGTTTGTAAGCGCTAAGGGAGCATGTTTAAATAAAACCTGTGAACCTTAACTTTTAAATGTATTTATTTCATGTTTCTATGTGCAACACAGGCTTAGATATTAAGGTTTTGGTAGACTTGACAATTCCTACTATTTTTTCAGAAAACCCTCAGGCATTAAGGACATGCATCCTAGATTGCCATAGTCATCAATGGGTTAAATATCTTTTAAACAGCCTCATGTTTCCTCTGATAATCATAAATTACCTTTAACAGCAAACCAGACCATCAGTGCAAAGAAAGACGTTTTTAAATAGTTTTTATTACTGCTTTTGGTCTGGTCGCACACCCAGTCCAATTTTCGGTTCGCTCGTGCAGGCTCTATGGTCACATATCCATATTGGTCGCAGATTTCAGTGTGGCGCAGCAACGTGATTTGAGAAGCCTATCCCTCCAGGTGAGGGAAGGGGAGCGGGAGCCTTGTTTGAGACAGTTGTTTGTCGTCATAATGACTGATAACGGGGCTGAACCATCAAAGAACAAAATTAAAATGCAATAAAGCAAAGCTAAAAGGGAGAGTGATAGGCGGGCGGGAGGGCGTTGCCAAGCAACGTGTATACAATTTCACGAGAGCGAAACTAGACTGCAGTGTTTACTCCTAAATGAATGAGCGGTTGTTACTAACACAAAGTTTGCTTTGCTTCACCATCATCAGATAACCATTATCTGAAATAGTCATTATTTACATCAACAGCACAAACACATTACCTCATGGTGATCCATACTAACTGCCGTCTCTCGTTCATTCGCTTTCTGTGAGGACACGTCTTTCAGCTCCGTGAGAGAGAGTAGTTAGGTGACACTGCTCAACTCATTGCAATCAGGTGTGTGTGGCAGTGACTGGCATTAGTTGATGCAGTGTCAAAACCACTCTCACGGAGCCGAAAAGAGTCCTCACACTTTCAACACACAGACATGCACTATATTGCTCCCTTCTCAGTTCACACTCACGCGCCTGTCACGCGCTAGTAAACAGCTTTGCGACAGCGGGCGTCGTAAAAATACTACCGCTTTTGTCCAAAGGGGACGCCAACGTGCCATGTTACTCGTAGTGGCTTTAAGTGAAAACATTGTACTTTAGAGTGGTCAGACTTTTTTAAAAGCCAATGATAAGAAAGAACCAAGCAGCTTTGGAAGTCAAAGTTCAATATAAATGTGGGGGCGCCCTTAGGTCAGTTGGTAGGGCGTCCCCCCCCACCCCCATGGGCCCTTAGCTCAGTTGGTAGGGCGTCCCCTCCATGGGCCTCGGCCAGCAGCGGACCCGGGTTCGATTCCAGTCCGCGGTCGTTCTCTGCATGTCACTCCCCTCTCTGCCCCATTTCAACTCTGTCTCTACACTGTCAATAAAGCATAAAAATGTCAAAAAAAAGTTCAATATAAATGTAAAAGCCTCGACTCAGAAGTTACTGATCCTTCTCCAAGACAACAACCAGAAAGATCAGCTGTTTGTTACGCTCACCTTCAAGACATTCCTTCATGACACAGTCGACTTTTAAACTAAGAATCTTTGTCGACAAACATAGAAGGGAAAAGACCACTTGAATCAGAAGAACATTAAGATTTTAAACCTTTCAACTCACATAAACATACTGTATATTTGTGTCCGTATTAACATTTACTTTCTATGTAATTGCGCCGCCTCTAAAATCTGCTTTGCATTGTGTCTGAACACACCAGTAAAGTTCCCACTCAGGAAGCAGTATGGCACACTGACCGGGTTCAGTCCTACAGTCGCACACAGATAACAGTCAGACCAGTTTCTGTAACTAAATGCCCTGGCTGTTTAAACTCTGCTAATCTAATAAAACGATGCTCCAACAATGGCCGCCTCTATGTCTTTAACTGGGTTCAAAATTCAATTTTTTTTTTTTTTTGCAAACATTTTATTTTTGCTAACAGTGAACTTGGTGCAAAAGAACAATTGAAAGTCAGCGCGCAGCTTTAATCTGTTATGTTAGGAACCAGAACCACACAGCAAGCCAGAAATCTGGGTGTTGTCATAGATTCAGACTTGAATTTCAAAAAACACATTAAATCAATTACTAAGTCAGCCTAATACCACCTTAAAAACATATCAAGAATTAAAGGGGCTTATGTCTCAAGATTAAGAAAAACTTTTTCATGCATTTATCTTTAGTAGACTTGACTTCTAAAACTTGACTACTAAAAAATCAATCAGACAGCTTCAGCTAATTCAAGAACAGAGACAAGAGACAGGAGGCGATAGTAGACTGTAATTTATATAAGGTTCGCCCAATGTTAGTGTGATTTTTCCCCAAAATTATGCTCGAACATTCCGAACTTTTATTTTTAACTGCAAAAATAACGATTTTTTCTTTTGCAACCATGGTTGCGTTCCGAATCGCATACTTTCTACTATATAGTATGTAGAAAAAAGATTTAGGATGTCCCGATTCTTATGGCCAGATTTAGGATGGTTAGAAGTACCCGGATGTCCTACTTCATGCGGCCAAGATTGTTAGTGTTGAAAACTGCATCCTATTTGGGCGATGCTGACCCACAATCCAGTGCGCACGTGAAGTGACGTAACATCGACGAAGCCTCCATATGAAAACAAACGGGGATGCGACGGATATAAAAGCAAGAGGCAAGTGATGAAATAAGAGAGTAAAGTATGTCCCAATAGTATGCCTACTGCATCCTAACGAGATTATTTTTATCGTCGGATGTAGTATGTAGAATAGAAAAAAGAAAGAGTATGCGATTCGGAACGCAACCCATATCCCTAACACAGTCCACAGCCTCCTCAATACCGTTTGATAGACCACATTGAGAGTCTGTGGAAGATAAATAAGAAAAAGAAAACAGTTTTGTCAAACATTTATTTTCTATGATTTTTATTATTCTATCATTTGCAAAGACATACATTTTATGGAAAAAATAAAGGCATAAACCCAAAACGATTTTAATTGAATACATTAAAAAACTGTGTAAACTACAGTCGTTGAACTGACCTCAGAGTCTCCAGTCTACAGTGTGGACTCTCCAGTGCAGCAGACAGCAGCTTCACTCCTGAATCCTCTTTCTATCTATGTTTTATTGTTTGATTATTTTATGTGTTTATTTACTTATTTCATAATTAAAATAATTTTTATTTTATATGTATACGTGGTAAAATGTGTGTGTGTGTGTGTGTGTGTGTGTGTTTGAATGCATGCAGGCGCGCGTGTGTGTGTGTCTGTGTATCCGTGTTTTGAGATGAATGTACAGTATATGTATACAGGTGTATATGTCTTTACTATATTTAATTATTTTCTTTATATTTTCAATAACTAATTACTATTATTATTTGTATTCTAATGTTTTTTTAAGACAGCTGAATTTTTTTTCTCCCTTATGATGCACGAGTGGTTAATGCTTAATGGACTTGATGTGTTTGTACTTATGATTTCTACATTGTTCCTACTTTGGTCTGAATTGTGAGTTCTGTACACAAGTTAGTTGCTAAAAATAAAAAAACAAAATACAATTAAATAATATGATGTAAAATGCTACATTACAAGTTTATTATTACCACTGTATAATGGCATATTTATTCATGTTGTTTGTTTTTTAATCCAAATGGGAGGCTACGTACCTAGTCTATATTTTGACACTTTTTTGTTAAATTACCTTTAAGATTTAAGAGGTTGCGTATTTTGATAAAATAATATCTGTCATATAATACTCCTTGTACAAAATCACTTTATTTTTCACTAATACTTTCTCCTATAAACTCAATTTACACTGCATAAAAAGCGGAGCATATTTTGATGCTTATTCCTGCTGCAAAGCCACAGTACAAGCAAATATGTACATGTTTACGAAGTGAAAAGGCAATGAAAAAAAACGATTTTTAAGATATTATAATTTTTTTAATATATTTTAAAGGTGCAGTGTGTAATATGACATCATCAAGAAAGTTCTACAAAGTTCTAGAATGCAACGCTCCCTGGATAACCCCAACCCTTAGAATAATAACAGAAGCTACAGTGGCCTTCAAGGACAAGAACAATTCTAAATTTTAAACAATGCACCAGATGACATTCCAACTATGACACTTTCAAGATGGCGGCACTAGGCCTTGGTCCAAAATATGCAGAAATATGGACATATATGAGACCCTTTCTAAGGGTAAAAATTATAATTCAAAAAAAATTGTTCAGTTATTATGCACTAAATTAAATGTACTTATGGATATTATAATTACTTTCTACAAAATCTGCTAGGAAATAAAACCCAAAATTCTACACACTGCAGGTTTAAGTGCTCATCGTGTCTCATTTTAACATCCACTGAAGACATTTCTATCATTTGTTGATTATTGCATTTTTATTTATTTTCTAAAAAAATACTTCTTGCTGCTGAATCTTTACACTGGCCAACAAACACTGCTTCGATCCACCCACAACGTCATCACGTCCCTCGTCCAATCAGTGAAGCGGACGCCGTAGTAGTCCCCGCCCCCTCGAAAGAAACCGCCATCATGAAAATTAAAAACAAGGAACACTGACATATGAGGCGCAGTTTTTCTCTCCGGCTCATAACAAGGTAAAACTTTTAACAGCTTCGTATCGAACGGCAAACTCTTCGATTTCTGACGTCTGTGGACATTTTTGCGGTGTTTTGATCTAGGTCAAGTCGTTGTTTACGTGTTAAAATGGCACACTAAAGGTCAGTAGTTTGGGTAGTTAGCAGACAAGCCGGATAGTAGCTATACAAGGCTAGGCTAACGTGTTGTGTTGCTAAGTTACTGCGCGCCAATATCCACTCGATTCAAACGTACAGTAATAGATACACTATACAGCCAAAATAAACCTTAAATAAAACTACGCCATCTTATCTAACTCCCGTACACACGTTAGGACTGAATTTAAGAGAATATCATCGTATTATAACCCGCTAATTCTGCCAGACTCCATTTAGAATTCAGTATTTTTTTATTTTCAAATCCATCTAACTTTTGAAACAGAAGGTCCCAATGCTTAATATTTAAATCTTAAATCATTATTAGAGGTCAATTAACTGTTCGGCATATGTATTTATCACCACAATACCTTAATTAAAGTAAAAATGTACTGTTTACGTGTGGATGACCCAAAATATACAGGTCATTATACCAACACCGCGTTACAAATCGTATTAGTTGAGGCGCTCAACATTCAAGCCATTAAATTACTATTTCACTGTTTTGTTTGATTTTTTTTCACATCTTTCAACTTTTTCCATTATTTCAGCGGACAAACAACTCTATTCAAATTCTAAATATTTCAGATAACCGTCCTTCATTGTGTGTATTACATTTTTGAACGCCTTCCGTACTTATCAGAACTTTTTTCAAGTCTACATTCTCAGCTCAGCTATCCGGTTTAGCGTCAGCTTTTTCAGCATCAACGCGCATTTTCAGCAGGAAATGCATTTTCTAGTTTAAAGCTATAGTGCGTGCTTTTTTCTTATAAATTCATGTCTGTTAGATTCAATTCCATCACCAAAGGAGTTGACAATAAGTTGAGGAAGCCTTATCATCTCCACAAAACTCTCTCTGTATTTCTCCTCATGAATGATCTGCTACCTTTCTGTTGTGTGTGTGTGTGTGTGTGTGTGTGTGTGTGTGTGTGTGTGTGTGTGTGTGTGTGTGTGTGTGTGTGTGTGTGTGTGTGTGCGTGTGCTGCAAAAAAAAAGCAAACGGGAATGTAAACAAAGGGGGCTCACTGTAGAAAGCAACATGCCTGTTTACAGAGCCTAGGCTGTGTATTAACACCAGACTGTTTTCTCAGCACACACACACACACACACACAGTAGACAGGTAGCAGATCTTGTACCTCTCAAATATTCATTGATTTTAAAGGGACACTGTGTAACATTTTAAGTAATGTATTAGCTAAAATCAATATCCTCATTCATAAATATGTCCTCATTGATGTAAAATCACCTCCGCCAATAATCTGAATTATCCTTCTGAGCGGAGAATTACAAATATTAATATTACATTTTGTACATTGAGCAGGCAGGTCGTATGGAGGAATCCATGTTGGGTGGAATGTCATCAGGTGCATTGTTTAAAATGTAGAATTGTTCTTGTCCTTGAAGGCCACTGTAGCTTCTGTTATTATTCTAAAGGGGTGGGGTTACCCAGGGAGCGTTGCATTCTAGAACTTTGTAGAACTTTCTTGATGATGTCATATTACACAGTGCACCTTTTAACAAAAAGTTTTGTCAACAAACCGTCTCCGGATTTGCTAAACCCCAACTTTGTAATATTTGCTCAAACAACATATTAGGTAATATTAATTGATAGGATGATTTATATAGCTTCAGGTTCCTCTCACTCCTTTTCGGACATCGCTCGACGCTACATTTATTTCATACACATTGTTTATGACACTTTATAATTATTGTTGTTTCATGGTATGTGTATTTGTTTTGTATGATGTGCCATACTTTATTTATTTATTTATTTATTTATTTATTTATTTATTTTATTTATTTATTTATTTATTTATTTTGTTCGAAATGAAGAACAACACTCAAAGATGCTATAATTTAATTTTTCGTTAGCACTTGTTTAAAGGGGCAGTGTGTAATATGACATCATCAAGAAAGGTTCTCATATATGTCCATATTTCGTCATATTTTAATAACTTAAAGGTGCAGTGTGTAATATGACATCATCAAGAAAGTTCTACAAAGTTCTAGAATGCAACGCTCCCTGGGTAACCCCAACCCTTTAGAATAATAACAGAAGCTACAGTGGCCTTCAAGGACAAGAACAATTCTAAATTTTAAACAATGCACCTGATGACATTCCAGCTATAACACTTTCAAGATGATGTCCAAAATAAAATAAAATTGTTCCAAAATATGCAGAAATATGGACATATATGAGACCCTTTCTAAGAGAAAGAAAAATAATTAAAAAAAAAAATTCAGCTATTGCAGTAAATTAAATGTACTTATGGATATTATAATTATTTTCTACAAAATCTTCTGGGAAATAAAACACAATTCTACACACTGTACCTTTAAGACATGTTTTGTTGTCCATCTCCCCCCCGTCAGGATTTTTAAACCTTCAGCGCAGACATGAGTGATTTGGCCGTGGAGGAAACCATGGAAACCATGGACAGCTCTGAAGACCAGACCAGCCCCAACCCCAACATCAGCAGCTCCAAAATATCTGGTAATCCCATCAACACCATGATTCACACTGTAGCAGCTAGTGTGTGTGTGTCTGTCTGTCTGTGTGTCTGTGTGTCTGTCTGTCTGTCTGTGTGTCTGTCTGTCTGTCTGTCTGTCTGTCTGTCTGTCTGTCTGTCTGTCTGTCTGTCTGTCTGTCTGTCTGTGTGTGTGTCCGATAGCTATGCTCCCGTGGTTTGACTCCCGCTCTTAATCACTACACCATGAGCACCTCCTCCCTTTTTCCTGGCTCAGAATGGGCCCTTGGGGGGGTGAAAACACGGAACAACTTTTTTGGGGTCGGGACTGCAACAGTACAGGCGAAAAGTTTGTGAATTTTAAGAGCGGTGTGGGGTTCAGAAAGGGGGCGTTTCAATTATAGTTTTATTTATTTTTTTTAGTTTTCATGATCAAGGGAAGCAGTCATATACATTGAAATGCAATGAATCGCCCAGCCCTACAAGAAGGATGACTTGTATTGGGCTGAACTAGAAACACATTTGGAGAGGTTCTACATAGCTGAATATATTCTCAATTTTTGTCATTTTGGCGCTGGTGATTTTCCTTTTGGGGGGTGGGGGGTAGGGATGGGGATCGTTAATATTTATTGATATCGATACCTTTATCGATACACCTTATCGATCCGGGTCTTTATCGATACCACTATCGATACTTTTCTATTATTTGGTTGAAAGACGACGCAACAATATGTTTTTAACAGAACTGGTATTGCTTTTATTGCTTAACAAGTGAGCATAACAAAAACGTGTCTAGCCTTCAATAGTGGGTTAGTGATTAGGAAAATATTTAGGAAATAAATAATTGTATTTTAAATTAAATTTTTAATAAATATTGGCATCAGTAGTTTAATTATATATTTTAAAATGATGAGAGCACTATACAACTGTATTACTCATGTTTCTCGCCAAAAACTCAATTTCCCATTCCTTTACGTTACACTTGAACGCATCATGATAACCTAATAGTCGTTTTACTGAGCCATCCTGAACACATCATCACGCAACACGTCTGAAACTTTGTTTACTTTTTAAGCTAACTAGCTTGTATGCTGCCGATTACAACACGGATTTCACAATTGGATTACTATTTTTAACTGATGGGACAACAAGCTACACAGTCTGTGTGTGCGTTTACCGCTGGTACTTTGAGTGGATGATGAAGACGGGCCTGTCTGTGGTGCGGCGGCAGCAGCAGCAGGAGGAGGAGGAGGAGACAGGGTCTTTTCAATCCGGAGACAGTCGAAGGTACTGCATTTGGCCTTTATTTGATGCACAATGCTGATGTGCTTGGCCATTGAGGTTCTGTTCCCCGCTTTACAATAAATGATTTTGCAACATAAGTTGCATTTCGCTTCCGTTTTATCTTCGAGCTTGGTAAAATAAAGCCAAACTGTAGACCTTTCCGCCCGTTCAGCCATCCTCGCGAGCGAAGAAAACTGCCAGACTTCACTTGTTTTACTTTTAATACCTGTTTGCTTACAATTTAATTCAAAAACATTGGTGGACGCTGCAATGATTGGTTTAATTTCATTTAAATGCCGTGACGCGACTCGAGGTACACACGGGAGAAAAAAAAACGACAAGACTCGATAGTGGTATCGATAAGCCCAAACGTTATTGATTTTCGGGTTTTGAAAAAAGTGGAACCGGGTCCTTGATAGAACCGGGTTTCGATCCCCATCCCTAGTGGGGGGGGGGCATAAAACCACTTTGGGGGCGCCAAACAGGGAAAAACCCTGCTTTGCAAACTTTTGACAGGGGAAACACAAATAAACAAGTGCCGAACCTAACACAACATGTATGATGATATTTTGCTGTAAATAGCATCAAGATGACGTAAATATGCCAAATGTACACAGGCTTGTTTTGATTACGGTGTGGAACTTGCACTTTTATTCGAGAAGTATTTTATTTATTAGAGATCTTTGTTGTTTGCAGCAGTACTTTTCCCCAACAGTTTGCTTATTCTGCGCTGATTGGTTTCTCTCTCTCTCTCTTTTGTTGCAGGTGAAATCCTCGAGGGCAAACGGGCGAAAAAGTCTGTTGAGAGGTTCGACTTCCAGGCGCCGAAGCAAATGGAAAAGCTCAAGATCGGAGATGGTAAATATTAATAAATATGGAACTATGGAAACAGACACGCCTTTCTTTTTAAAACCTGTTAAAGCTGGGGTATGTGATTTCTGATTGGTCAAAATTAACATGAGCGGTACACTTTGACCAATCAGAGCGAGGCTCCGATTCTTAAAAAAAAATAAAAAACGATTCTCTGTTCTTATTGGCTGTTGGGACTGTCAACTGTTCAAATCTCTATCCCAACTGCTATTTTCTCCCCATATTCTCCACCCCAGCTTTAAGTAGAGTACGCCATGTTGGTTGTTTATTTTATTTTATTTTATTTTTAAAATTAAAATAAAGTGATTTGAATGTGTCCAGGTTGGAGCAGTGTGGGATCCTTGTGTATTATAATCATGTTTATTAAAAACTGTCTGTCTGTTTTCCCTTGTCTGTCTGTCTGTCTGTCTGTCTGTGTGTCTGTCTGTGTGTCTGTCTGTCTGTGTGTCTGTCTGTCTGTTTTCCCCTGTCTGTATGTGTCTGTCTGTGTCTCTCTCTCCCCCCTCTTTCTTTCTTTCTTTCTTTCTTTCTTTCTTTCTTTCTTTCTTTCTTTCTTTCTTTCTTTCTTTCTTTCTTTCTTTCTTTCTTTCTTTCTTTCTCTCTTTCTCTCTTTCTCTCTTTCTCTTCAGGTAGTGGAGATGCATTAGGACTCATTCCACGGACCGGCCACCAGATCGATAAGATGAAAACAGCCGATCTGAAACCTCTGCACGCCATCCTGTTCGACCGGCCGGGAAAGGTACAAACATCAAATCAAATCAGTTTCATTTGTATAGCCCAATATCACAAATAGAAATTTGCCTCAGTGGGATTTACATTCTGAGGCTGGTTTTGGGGACGTGGAACGTCACCTCGCTGTGAGGGAACGAGCCGGAACTGGTGCGGGAGGTGGAGCGCTATGAATTAGACCTGGTGGGGCTGACCTCCACGCACAGTCTTGGCTCTGGAACCGTACTCCTGGATCGGGGTTGGACTCTATTCTTCTCTGGAGTTGCCCAAGGTGTGAGGCGCCGGGCCGGTGTGGGGAGACTCACGAGCCCCCGGCTGGGCGCTACTACGTTAGAGTTTACCCCAGTGGACGAGAGGGTTGCCTCCCTACGCCTCCAGGTTGTGGGGGGGAAGACTCTGACTGTTGTTTGTGCGTATGCACCAAACAGCAGTTCGGAGTATTCGGCCTTCTTGGAGACCCTGAACGGAGTCCTGCATGGGGCTCCGGTAGGGGACTCCATAGTTCTGCTGGGAGACTTTAACGCGCACGTGGGCAATGATGGAGACACCTAGAAAGGCGTGATTGGGAGGAACGGCCTCCCTGATCTGAACCCGAGTGGTCGTTTGTTGTTAGACTTATGTGCTGGTCATGGTTTGTCTATAACAAACACCATGTTCGAACATAAGGATGCTCATAAGTGTACATGGTACCAGAGCGCCCTAGGCCGAAGGTCGATGATCGATTTCGTGATCGTATCATCTGATCTGAGGCCGCATGTTTCGGACACTCGGGTGAAGAGAGGGGCGGAGCTGTCAACTGATCACCATCTGGTTGTGAGTTGGGTCAAAGGGTGGGGGAAGACTCTGGACAGACCTGGTAAGCCCAAACGGGTAGTGCGGGTGAACTGGGAACGTCTAGCGGAGGCCCCTGTTCAAGAGATCTTTAATTCGCACCTCCTGCAGAGCTTTTCTAGCATCCCTGTGGAGGTTGGGGGCATTGAACCCGAGTGGTCGATGTTCAAAACTTCCATTGCTGAAGCCGCGGCGGGCAGCTGTGGTCTCAAGGTCTTAGGTGCCTCAAGGGGCGGTAACCCTCGAACGCCGTGGTGGACCTCGGTGGTCAGGGAAGCCGTCCGACTGAAGAAGGAGTGCTTCCGGGATATGTTATCTCGGGGGACTCCTGAGGCAGTTGCAAGGTACCGACAGGCCCGAAGGGCTGCAGCTTCTGCCGTGTCAGAGGCAAAGCAGCGGGTGTGGGAGAAGTTCGGAGAAACCATGGAGAAGGACTTTCGGTCGGCACGAAAGTGTTTCTGGAAGACCGTACGGCACCTCAGGAGGGGGAAGCGGGGAACCATCCAAGCTGTGTACAGTAAGGATGGGACGCTGTTGACCTCAACTGAGGAGGTAGTCGGTCGGTGGAAAGAGCACTTTGAGGAACTCCTGAATCCGACTAACACGCCCTCTATGTTGGAGGCAGAGCTGGAGGCTGATGGGGGATCATCGTCAATTTCCCTGGTGGAAGTCACTGAGGTAGTCAAACAACTCCACAGTGGCAAAGCCCCGGGGGTTGATGAGATCCGTCCAGAAATGCTGAAAGCAATGGGTGTGGAGGGGCTGTCTTGGATGACACGCCTCTTCAACATTGCGTGGAAGTCGGGTACAGTGCCGAAGGAGTGGCAGACCGGGATGGTGGTTCCTATTTTTAAAAAGGGGGACCAGAGAGTGTGTTCCAACTACCGGGGTATCACACTTTTCAGCCTTCCCGGCAAAGTCTACTCCAAGGTGCTGGAAAGGAGGGTTCGGCCGATAGTCGAACCTCAGATTGAAGAGGAACAATGCGGATTCCGTCCTGGCCGTGGAACAACGGACCAGCTCTTCACTCTCGCAAGGATCCTAGAGGGAGCTTGGGAGTTTGCTCATCCAGTCTACGTGTGTTTTGTAGATCTGGAGAAGGCTTATGACCGGGTTCCCCGGGAGATACTGTGGGGGGTGCTGCGGGAGTATGGGGTGAGGGTGTCTTCTCAGGGCCATCCAATCTCTGTACGCTCAAAGCGAGAGCTGTGTACGGGTTCTCGGTAGTAAGTCAGACTCGTTTCCGGTGGGGGTTGGCCTCCGCCAGGGCTGCGCTTTATCACCAATCCTGTTTGTGATATTTATGGACAGGACATCAAGGCGTAGTCGTGGTGGGGAGGGGTTGCAGTTTGGTGGTCTGATGATCTCATCTCTGCTGTTTGCGGATGATGTGGTTCTGATGGCATCATCGTCCTGTGACCTTCAGCTCTCATTGGATCGGTTTGCAGCCGAGTGTGAAGCGGTTGGGATGAGGATCAGCACCTCTAAATCGGAGGCCATGGTGCTCAGCAGGAAACCGATGGATTGTCTACTACAGGTAGGGAATGAGTCCTTACCCCAAGTGAAGGAGTTCAAGTACCTCGGGGTCTTTTTTGCGAGTGAGGGAACAATGGAGCGTGAGATTGGCCGTAGAATCGGAGCAGCAGGGGCGGTTTTGCACTCGCTTTACCGCACTGTTGTGACGAAAAGAGAGCTGAGTCGTAAGGCAAAGCTTTCGATCTATCGGGCGATCTTTGTTCCTACCCTCACCTATGGTCATGAAGGCTGGGTAATGACCGAAAGAACGAGGTCGCGGGTACAAGCGGCCGAAATGGGCTTTCTCAGGAGGGTGGCTGGCGTCTCCCTTAGAGATAGGGTGAGAAGCTCAGTCATTCGTGAGGAACTCGGGGCAGAGCCGCTACTCCTTTGCGTTGAAAGGAGCCAGTTGAGGTGGTTCGGGCATCTGGTAAGGATGCCCCCAGGGCGCCTCCCTAGGGAGGTGTTCCAGGAGCGTCCAGCTGGGAGGAGGCCTCGGGGAAGACCCAGGACTAGGTGGAGAGATTATATTTCCACGCTGGCCTGGGAACGCCTTGGGATCCCCCAGTCAGAGCTGGTTGAAGTGGCCCGGGAAAGAGAAGTTTGGGGTTCCCTGCTCAAGCTGCTGCCCCCGCGACCCGATTTCGGATAAGCGGTTGAAGATGATGATGATGATGATGGATTTACATTCCATACAGTATGACACCCTCTATCTATCTATCTATCTATCTATCTATCTATCTATCTATCTATCTATCTATCTATCTATCTATCTATCTATCTATCTATCTATCTATCTATCCATCCATCCATCCATCCATCCATCCATCCATCCATCCATCCATCCATCCATCCATCCATCCATCCATCCATCCATCCATCCATCCATCCATCCATCCATCCATCCATCCATCCATCCATCCATCCATCCATCCATCCATCCATCCATCCATCCATCCATCCATCCATCCATCCATCCATCCATCCATCCATCCATCCATCCATCCATCCATCCATCCATCCATCCATCCATCCATCCATCCATCCATCCATCCATCCATCCATCCATCCATCCATCCATCCATCCATCCATCCATGACACCCTCTGCCCTTAGACCCTTAGCTCGGCTGAGAAAAAACTCCCAGTAAAAAACCCTTTAACGGGAATAAAAAAGAATTGAGGAATCTCATTGATTAAGGCCTTTCGGGGGTGGGGGGCGCAAACATTTGAATCGATTCATAATTTACCAAAAAAAATAAAAATAATTAATGGAAATTTTACATACAGCTCCAGGTTAAATTTAATTTGGTAGAAATGTTGTCAACAGGGACCGCCTGTACTGTTTACTCAACTTAAAATCAGTCACTTTTAGTGTTTACAGTATTCGGCAAAAACTGTATTTGTACCAAAATGTGCAGTCTACTGTAAATCACAGCAAACAGGAGCTCATCTCTGACCCTTCTATAGCTAACTGCACAAAAGCCTTTTGAGTTTAGAAATGTGATTGGCAGTGTGTTCTGTGTGATCACCAAGAGAGATAATTCAGGAAGAGTGTGCAATATATAGAAAAGTGTGTGTAATGTTGTGAAAAATGTGTGTTCTGGAAAGGGAATATGAGTCTAAGGCAGGAAATGTGTTTGGAGTTCAGCAGAATTGGTTAAGCAGTTGGTAAATTAGTTAAAGATTGTGCACATTGTGTCTGATGTTCCAAAAAATGTGTTTAAACAATTGTGAAAAACTGTAAAATCAAAATCAAGGCCCACATACAATAAAGACAAGATCTAAAATCATTGTGTATCACTTGTAATGATATTATGTTTTGTTCGTTTCAACAGACAGCCACGTTAAAGAAGAACTTGCGTCTGTTTAACGGCTTCCCTTTCGACGCAGACAGCGAACAGTACAACAAGAAACGGGAGAAACTGCTCAAGTAAGTTCACCTTGCCTCTTCACTCACCATGTTTCACTTTGGTTTTCTTGTTCAAAAAGTTATTAGCAAGTGACGTCTGATTTAAGAGCCTCTGTTAACATGGTCTAAAATAGTAAAAGAAAAAAAAACCAATATATGATTTCAGAGTTGGGGGTTTCTCAATAAGCTTTTATAAAAATCTGTTTGTAAATAACTGTTCATAAATGTTATAAAACTTACTTATTTTTATTTTTTATTTATTTTTTATTTTTTTACCGGCCGTATCAAACAGTGTCCATGGCAACAGTTCGGCAGAGAACTGTCATGATTGGTTCAAAATTGTTATTGTGTCATAAGAACCAGAGCTTTTAGCCCATAGCATCATCTACACTGAATGACTGTAAAAGTTTAATCAAACTTAAATGACAATATCTTTCATGTGGATTGATAAATATTCCTATAACTCTTTTCAGATGCTTTACTATCATGAAACTAACTCCACACATTATGCATAGTTAGAAGGATATGGTGGACTTGGGTTTACAAATAGCTGCTGGGACATACTCATGTGTGAGGACGACTGTGGCTCAGTTGGTAGAGTGGGTCGGCTGATGATCAAAGGGTTGGAGGTTCGATCCCCGCCCTGCCAACTGTGTCATAGTGTTTGTGTCCTTGGGCAAGACACTTCACCCACCTTGCCTTGTGTGAATGTCGATAGTTAGCCTGCTGCTATCGGTGTGTGAATGGTAACGTGGGAAAGGAAAACAGGTCTCCCTTGGAAAAGAGTCTTCGGTCTCAATGGGATTTACCTGTTTAAATAAAGGTTAAAGAAAGAAAAAAACATCTGAGTATAACATATGAAGGGAAAGGTTTTTGTTTTCAGTGGGAGAAATGCCACTCTGTTGAAACGTTGTCACAAACTCTTTTTTTTTTTTTTTCTCCAAATGCAGGAATTCCCATTTCACGAACGCCAAACTGAAGGTCGTCTGTGGCGTTTTGGACCTGGAGAAGAAAGGGACCCACTCAGACCTGGTCCACAGGATTCTCACTTTCCTCATCGCGCCCAAAAACAGCGGCAAGGTGAGCAGCATCGAGTACACAGGTGTTGGATTTACATTTTAAAAGGTGCAGTCAGTGATTCTGGAGAACGCCTGGGTTGTCTAAATCACTTTTTTGTCTAAATCAGTGAAAATCTCCTCACGATCTGCTACCTGTCCTGTTCTGACTGTTAATAATACCATTTGAGATTTAATGACATTTGCTTTCTTATCTTATTTTATAATTTTGTTCTTATTGTACCGTGGGTCGGAGAGAAACAACATTTCCATCCCTCTGTGTGTCTGCTGAAACCTATTGAAGAAATTGTGTCTGTCTGTCTGTGTCTCTATCTGTCTGTCTGCCTGTCTGTGTCTTTATCTGTCTGTGTCTGTGTCTCTATCTGTCTGTCTGCCTGTCTGTGTCTCTGTCTGTGTCTTTATCTGTCTATCTGTCTGTGTCTGTGTCTCTATCTGTCTATCTGTCTGTCTGTGTCTCTGTCTGTCTGTCTGTCTGTGTCTTTATCTGTCTATCTGTCTGTCTGTCTCTCTGTCTGTCTATCTGGAACATATTGTAGAAATTGTATTTGTGTGCCTGTCTGTGTCTCTCTGTCTGTCTGTCTGTCTCTCTGTCTGTCTGTCTGGAACATATTGTAGAAATTGTATGTGTGTGTGCCTGTCTGTGTCTGTCTGCCTGTCTCTCTGTCTGTCTGTCTGTCTGTCTGTCTGTGTCTCTCTCCCTGTCTGTCTGTCTGTCTGTCTGTCTGTCTGTCTGTCTGTCTCTCTGTCTGTCTGTCTAGAACATATTCTAGAGATTTAACAACACACCATCTTTTAACTTCTTGTCCCTTTTGGCAGCGTTTGCCGGTGAAGAAAAAGAGAAAGTCGAAGAAGAAACTTTCGGGCGACGACTCCAGCGCCGGCAGCAAGAAGAAGAGTAAGAGCCGCAGCAGAACCAAACCGACGTCCAGCCCCAAGAAATCCAAACCGGGTAGCAAGTCCAAAGCCATCGTCATGGAGACCAGCAGTGATGATGAGGAGGAGGAGGAGGAAGAGGGGGGGGCGGCCAAGGCTTCAGCAGAGAAAGACGACGAAGGCTCGGACGCAGAGGAGAAACCAGCAGAGAAAGACCAAGACAGCAACAGGTGGGAGGGGAATAGGGGGTGGTGACATTTATTTATTTATTCATTCATTCATTCATTCATTCATTCATTCATTCATAATTTTCAAAAATGTATTCATACATTTTACTGCTTTTTTTTTTTTCTTTCTTTTTTATTGATTGATCATTTCGTTTACTTAACGATTCTATTATCCTGACAGATGACAAAACTGAACTATTGTTTGATAGAGAAACATAATTGTAATATTGTTTAATTATTTTAACCACTACACCACGAGCACCCCCACATAAATGTAGTAATAAGCATTAATATTAAGTATCCTAAAGGCTTCAACTTCTCTCTAAGTGTAATAATAAGCATTAATATTAAGTATCCTAAAGGCTTCAACTTCTCTCTAAGTGTAATAATAAGCATTAATATTAAGTATCCTAAAGGCTTCAACTTCTCTCTAAGTGTAATAATAAGCATTAATATTAAGTATCCTAAAGGCTTAAACTTCTCTCTAAGTGTAATAATAAGCATTAATATTAAGTATCCTAAAGGCTTCAACTTCTCTCTTAACAGTAAGTCAGAGGATTCTTCAGACCAAGAGGAGGAGGAAGAAGAGGTAAGGTTTACCTGACTGAGCACAACTATATATATATATATATATATATATATATATATATATATATATAGTTGTGCTCAGTAGGGCTGTCACTTTTTCCAAAAATGAAATTCGAACGAATTTCGAATGTCCCTAATTAATTCGAATATATTCGAATATATTCCCCCAGTGTTCTGTCCGAGCCCGGCCCATTCTATTAATTGTATTTCTTATTTAGGCACGCGCCTGATTTTAAACCCTTTAAGTTGGCTGCTATGATTTAAGTTTTAAAACACAAATCTGCGTTGTTTGAATGACAGAACTCTGTTCAGAAGAGAACTTAATGAGCGGCGCAACACAGCCTCCGTCAGTACAGCACAGGGAGGAGCCGCAAAGCACTGAGAGCAGTTAGTGTAGTAATGACGATCGGCTTGAAGGCGGTGCTGCAGAAGGAGACACGCCGTGCGCGCAGTGTTGTCTCTTATAACATTACTAAAACGGAAGCCCTTCCGGCTCGGGCAGAGAATCTAACTCACACAGGGCTGTAGTTCCATGGACACATAAAGAAAGGCCTGTAGGTACACTGGGCGCTGCGCTGCTCCGCTCGGCTAAGCTAGCGGCTAAGCTAGCGGGGAAGCTGCAAATTGACGTCTTTGAAAAGTAAGACAGGTCTTCGTAACGTCCCCGGTGTTGAACCCACATACTCCCACACGCTGCTGCTCATATGTCCTGGTGATCGTCCAGGCCGACAATGCTCACTATGGCCCATTCTGGTCGCAAAGCAACAGATGAACATCATGATTAACATTAGCTTTGTTTACTGATGGGTCAAGAGGGGTTACAACAGGTCACACTGATAGGACAGTTAGAAAGCGCCCTCTGCTGGATCAAAAGGGAAACTACTTTAAATGCTTATGAGACGGCAGCACACTATGTTATATACGTCTATGGGCAGCACACAGTCCGAATGGAGAAATACAATTCGAATTCAAGCTTTTTACCCCAACTTCGAACGAATGTTCGAACTTCGAATAAAAAGTGACAGCCCTAGTGCTCAGTATATATATATATTTTTTTTTTTTGTGTGCTCAGTATATATATATATATGTATATATATATATTTTAGGGCTGTCAAGCGACTAAAAAAATGTATCTAATTAATTACAGGCTCTGTGATTAATTAATCTAAATTAATCGCATACTTTCATGACACTTTTATGCCTGTTTATAAACAACTGTAGGCCGATAGGATACCGTTGCTCTCTCTGTCTCTCTCGTAACTTCTGTCTCCTCCCCTCAGACAGGTTTCTACATGAAATATATTTAGGAACTACTAGTGCCGTAGAAAAAAACACAAAAAAACAAGCAGGCTAAATGACGCACACACACACAGAGGAGGAAAAAAGACAGGCATATCTACGAAGAGTGAAAGGGGGCGGGTGTCAGTTTGCGTGAGACGATCGCAGCTAGCAAACAAAAGTGAGACACGGAGGAAGATTGAGAGATAGGCCTGCTGTTTTGAACCTACATTGTTAATTAGACACGCGCTAAATCAATAATGCACAGACACTGCGGAGAATAACATAAGACGCATTCCTACCTTCATGCTTATTTGCCCTCGGCCTCTTTCCCCTGCTTCTTTCTTTACTCTTTAATCCCGTGCGGGCCGTGTCCGCAAGCTACAGGTGCAGCTCCGCTATCATCTCACCTCTTTTGCACCGGGTCAAAGGGCATTATTATAGAAGTGCGATTAATCTGCGTTAATTTTTTTAATGGCGTTCATTTTTCTGAGATTAATTAATCGAAATTAACGAGTTAATTTGACAGCCCTAATATATTTATACATCGCTGGAAAACATGAAGAGACCACTCCAAATGTTCAGTGTCTCTCGTTTGACTGTTTATAGGCATATGTTTGTCTGGACATTGATCAAAATCCTTCGTGATTTTTCTCTACTTATGACATCTATTGCAGCATGTCCGTCCTGGGAGAGGGATCCCTTACTCTGTCAACTCTCCCTGAGATTACTATTTTTTTTTTTAATCCCGGTAAAGGGTTTTTTTTTTTTACTGGGAGTTTTTTCTCAGCCGAGCTAAGGGTGTAAGGGCAGGGTGTCATATTGTTTCACATATTGTTTCATATTATATCATGTTGTGTCATATTGTACCATACTGTATCATATTGTATGGACTGTAAAGCCCATTGAGACGAATGCTATTTGTGATTTTGGGCTATACAAATAAAACTGATTTGATTTGATTTGAGTAGAATGAACATTTTGGTTTTATTCTACAAACTACTGACAACATTTCTACCAAATTCCCCCCAAAAAATATTGCAATTTTAAGCATTTCTATAAAGTAATGTAGAGATTCCAGACTGGTCTCTTATTTAAAAAAATTTCAGAGCTTTATATACATGTAATATATGTTTTATTTACTTTTTTAATGCCCAAACGTGTTGTGTCAGTCTCCTAAGTCTCAGTCGGGCAGAGGGAAGTCGGCGCCGGTGAAGAGAGCGAGAACGCCGGCCAAGAAGAAGACGAGTCCTCCCAAGAAACGCGCCAAGAAGAACGTCTCTGAAGAGTCTGAGTCTGACCGCGACAATGAAGCAGATGAGAAGGTGACAAATATATATCTATCTATCTATCTGTCTGTCTGTCTGTCTGTCTGTCTGTCTATCTATCTATCTATCTATCTATCTATCTATCTATCTATCTATCTATCTATCTATCTATCTATCTATCTAGTTGCTTTTAAAGAGTTAATTTTTGGATTGAAAAAATCCTAATGTTTTAGAAATAAAACAAACAGTTAACATGGCGTACTCTACCTAACAGGTTTATAAGGACATCTAACATGGCGTACTCTACCCAACAGGTTTATAAGGACATCTAACATGGCGTACTCTACCTAACAGGTTTATAAGGACATCTAACATGGCGTACTCTACCTAACAGGTTGATAAGGACATCTAACATGGCGTACTCTACCTAACAGGTTTATAAGGACATCTAACATGGCGTACTCTACCCAACAGGTTTATAAGGACATCTAACATGGCGTACTCTACCTAACAGGTTTATAAGGACATCTAACATGGCGTACTCTACCTAACAGGTTTATAAGGACTTTTAGTTACATTGTTTAGACTAGAGGCAAATGTTAAGCAGAAAATGAGCTGTCATGTAGGTCCCTTCAGTACAGTTTTTTTTTTTTACTATTTTTTAGACCAGGTTTACAGAGGCTAGGACTCAGTTCACACTCTAACACACTGGTGAAGAGTTTTTTTTGTGTTCTGTTGTTGTTAACAGCCCAGAAAGAAGAAATCCGCTCCAGCCAAACCTGCCGCCAAAACGAAGAAAGCCGACAGCAGCAGCAACAGCAAAAGCAACACGATCACAGGTGAGCTTTACCTGAGCACATACACACACACACACACACACACACACACACACTTCTCTCACACACACACACACACACACACACTTCTCTCACACACACACACACACACACTTCTCACACACACACACACACACACACTTCTCACACACACACACACACACACACACACACACACACACACTTCTCACACACACACACACACACACACACACACACACACGGGCCCTGCTGCTGTAAACAACAACAGTGAAACAGTAACTTTTCAGGAAGTTATGAGAATATACCTCAGAAAATGTTCAACTCTCTGACACACACAAAGTTATTTAGGGACTTTCTAAGCACAACTTTCCTCACAGGAACATTTAGATCCCTGGAACACTGTTTGAAGTTAGAAAGCTTCCTGAAAAGTTTCACTGTTGTTTCACACACACATACGGACAGGTAGCACGAAGATCATGAGGACATATTCACTAGGGATGGGCGTGAGTAATCGAGTACTCGATAACTCCTCGTTTCAAATGAACTCGATTGGTGGATGAGGAAAATCGATTTTATTTTTATTTATTTTTTTGTGTCTGTAGGCCGGCGCTATTTTAAAATGTTATACACGTGTAAAAATCGACACAAAACGGATAAAATAAAGTTTAACAAAATTAAATATTTTGATCAAAGTTAAATAAACTAAGTGTTGTGTCAAACAGCAACCGCAAATAACTGCCACCTCCATGCAGCGCAGCCAGTGTGTGGTCTCCACAGCACGGCGGAGCTGAATGCGGTGCTGGAAAACTTGGAAAGTCACGTAAAGAAGCCAAGCTGACTTCGGGTACATTCGCTCCGAGCCAACGACAGTTAAGAAGCCTTTATTATGGAATATAGGATTGAGATTCAAAAGCCGACCGGTGCAAAGTTCCGTTAACGAGGAATTAGTCGCGGTAATTAGTCACGGACACGGAGTGAGCATTATGCGGTTTGATATACAACTACTAGTTCTACTGCTTTGGTGAGTTATTTATCTATGTATTTAAATTGTAGGACAATTATTGTATTGTATTTGCTGCCCTTCTTATTTTAAATGGTGTCTTTTTTGATTGTTAGCCAACTACAGCCCATGCTTTTTTTCTCTCTTTTTTTCTCCCCACCTCAGACTCGATCGGTTTAAATTGTGGCCCGCCTATTTAATTACTTTCAGTTAGGAAAATGTGTTTTAAACTTGTGGAAAATAAATCCTTACAATCATATGGTAACTGTGACTGTTTTACAATAAGCATTAAGCGCCGGGTCTTGGCATTATTGCGCTGCACCGTTATTCTGCAGACAGGTGCGCTGCGTTCTAAAAATAGAAAAAAGTTTAACGAGGAATCGATTGATCCTCGAGGAATGGAAGCGATCACTCGAGTAGCGAAAACACTACTCGTGCCCATCCCTAATATTCACTGATTTTGACAGAAAACTTGATTTTCGGCGCTCCTGTGGTGTAGTGGATAGAGCGCGTACCATTTTGGCTCCGGCCTTCGTTGCAGTGGTCGCGGGTTCAAATCTGACCCGTGGACCTTTACTGCAGGTCATCCCCTCTCTCTCTCTCTCTCTCTCTCTCTCTCTCTGTCTCTCTCTCTGTCTCTCTCTCTCTCTCTCTCTCTCTCGTCTCTCTCTCTCTCTCTCTCTCTCTCTCTCTGTCTCCCCATTTCAACTCTGTACTGTCTAATAAAGCTTGAAAATGCCAAAAAAAAAAAAAAAAAAGAGAGAATCTCTAGAATCACTGACTCCCCCTTTAACTCTTCTCTCTCTCTCTCTCTGTGTCTCTCTCTCCCCCTCCCTCCCTCCCTCTCTCCCCCCCCCCTCCCTCTCTCCCCCTCCCCCCCTCCTCCCTCCCTCTCTCCCCCTCTCTCTCTCCCTCTCCCCCCCTCCCTCCCTCCTCCCTCCCTCTCTCCCCCTCTCTCTCTCCCCCTCCCTCCCTCCCCCCCCCCTCCCTCTCTCCCCCCCCCCCTCCCTCTCTCCCCCTCCCTCCTCCCTCTCTCCCAGCGGAGGACAGTTCAGACGACGATGAGCCGCTCATCAGAATGATCAAGAAGTCTCCCAGTGAAGATCAGCTGAAGCAGACGGTCAGACAGCTGCTGAAGGAGGCCGACCTGGAGGAGATGACCATGAAGCAGATCTGCCAAAGGGTGTGTGTGTGTCTGTCTGTCTGTCTGTCTGTCTGTCAAAGGGTGTGTGTCTGTCTGTCTGTCTGTCTGTCTGTCAAAGGGTGTGTGTCTGTCTGTCTGTCAAAGGGTGTGTGTGTCTGTCTGTGTGTCTGTCTGTCTGTCTGTCAAAGGGTGTGTGTGTGTCTGTCTGTCTGTCAAAGGGTGTGTCTGTCTGTCTGTCTGTCAAAGGGTGTGTCTGTCTGTCTGTCTGTCAAAGGGTGTGTGTGTGTGTCTGTCTGTCTGTCTGTCTGTCAAAGGGTGTGTGTGTCTGTCTGTCAAAGGGTGTGTGTGTCTGTCTGTCAAAGGGTGTGTGTGTCTGTCTGTCAAAGGGTGTGTGTGTCTGTCTGTCAAAGGGTGTGTGTGTCTGTCTGTCAAAGGGTGTGTGTCTGTCTGTCTGTCAAAGGGTGTGTGTGTGGGGGGGAGGGTTTGTTTGTGTGTGTGTGTGTGGGGGGGAGGGTTTGTTTGTTTGTGTGTGTGGGGGGGGGTTTGTTTGTGTGTAGGTTTGTTTGTGTGTGTGTGTAGGTTTGTGTGTGTGGGGGGGGGGTTTGTTTGTGTGTGTAGGTTTGTTTGTGTGTAGGTGTGTGTGTGGGGGTTTGTTTGTGTGTAGGTTTGTTTGTGTGGGGGGTTTGTTTGTTTGTGTTTGTGTGTGTGTGTCCTCCATACACACAGTTAATGCCTTTTTAAATTAAGCACAGACACGACAGGCAAAAACATTGTTTTGTTTTCAAGCACTGGTCAATTTCTGGGGCCTATTGCATAAAAGTGGAATAAAGATATCCAGGATAATTGATAAAGCCAGCCTTGACAAAGTCTAGCCTGGGCACTTTGGATTAGTCAGTTGCATAAACGCCAATCCAGGATGCAAAGGGGCTGCTTTGTCAAGCCAGGTGTAAGTAATTCTGTTACGTGCCAGCCCACAGCTTTCAGAAGTAGACCCAGAGATCGAACACAGATTGACTGATGTAAAAATGTAAAAGACGGCCCATTTTCCCACAATGCTAGTTTAAACCGTAAGTCAGGGGGCTGTTCATTTCATACAGTAGATGTATTCTCTGCAATTTGATCTTGATGTCCCTGCATTGTTTTATGATACAATAGTTGATAGTGAGCAGTCTGCAGGTGCATCTAAAAAATTGAATATCATGGAAAGTCCATTCAAAAAGTGAAACTTTCATAGATTCATTACACAAAGTGAAATATGTCAGGCTTTTTTTTGGATGATTGATTGATCATGGAATAAAAAATCCAGGATCTCAACATATTAGAATATTAGATACAACCAATCAGAAAAAGGATTTATAATACAGAAATGTCAACCTTCTGAAAAGTATGTTCATTCTAGATTAATTTCACTTAATGTGTAATGAATTTCTAGAATATATTTAAGTTTCACTTTTTGAATTAAATTACAGAAAAAAATTATTTTTCATCGATATTATTGCCACATATGCAACGTCATCTGCCATCGATAATGAATTGTATAAATATAGCCTGCAATATGAACAGACTATCACATAAATTATTATAATTTATATCATTGCATCTTAATCTAATTATAATTAAGTTAATTATAAATGGTTCAGGTTAAATAAATAAAAAAGAAGAACTGTTTAACTAAATGACAATGTAGTCTTTTATGTGGTACTTTAAAACAGGCTAATGAAAATAAAGCAATACACAGAAGATCATGGAATAACTGTTAAACACCTTGATTTCAGATCGGAGTGACAGCTGACTGAACCAGTCAGGCAACAGTATAAGTTTATCCTTTACGTTTAGCCTGGTCGGGACCAGGCTAAACGTAAAGGATACATCTCCACGGTAACTTATGTCCCTCTATGGTCCCTCCGCTTTTATGCAACCGGATCATGGCTAACGCAAGCCAGGATAACCGAAATATCCTAGGTTAATCCCTTATCTTAGTTTTATGCAATAGGCCCCTGGAGATAAAAATAATAATAATAATAATAAAAATAATAATAAAAATATTAAAAATAATAATAAAATAATAATAATAATGATAATAATAATAATAATAATAATAATAATAATAATAAAAAAAAATAAAAATATTAAAAATAATAATAAAATAATAATAATAATGATAATAATAATAAAAATAATAATAATAATAATAATAATTGATTTCTAGATTTCTTTGATGAACACACTGAAAAAAAACCTGAAAATATAATTTTAATTTCATTTTGTCTCATGGAAAACACATTTCTTTACTGTTTGTTTTTAGGTGTTCGACACTTACCCAGAGCACGACCTCACCAGCAAGAAGGACTACATCAAACAGACCGTAAAGTCTGTGAGTACAACCCCACACGCAACGCATGCACACACACACGCACACACACACACGCAGGCACACACACACACACGCATGCACACACACACTCACACACACACACGCACACACACACTCAAACTCACGCAGGCACACGCACGCACACACACACTCAAACTCACGCAGACTCACTCACTCACTTACACACACACACACACACACACTTTCGCAGGCACTCACTCTCGCATTCACTCACTCACTCACTCACTCACTCACTCTCTCTCTCTCTCTCACTCACTCACTTACTTAAACACACTCTCTCACGCAGGCACTCACTTACACACAATCTCACTCACTCTCACTCACTCACTCTCTCACTCACTCACTCACTCACTCACTCACTCACTCACTCACTCACTCTCTCTCTCTCTCTCTCTCTCTCTCACTCACTCACTTACTTACACACACTCTCTCACGCAGGCACTCACTTACACACAATCTCACTCACTCACTCACTCACTCACTCACTCACTCACTCACTCACTCACTCACTCACTCACTCACTCACTCTCTCTCTCACACACACACACACACACACATACTCACTCACTCACTCACTCACTCACTCAAGTTTTTATAAATGTATTGTTAAAATTGTGTGGGGAACCCTTGTTATGGTATTGGTTAAAAATCACTAAACTACATTCACGCTCCTACACTCCTGAGGATAACTTATAAAATGTGACATATTTGGGGGGCGCCCTTAGCTCAGTTGGTAGGACGCCCTCTCCACCCCCCATGGGCCTCGGCCAGCAGCGGACCCGGGTTTGATTCCAGCCCGCGGTCGTTCTCTGCATGTCACTCCCCTCTCTGCCCCATTTCAACTCTGTCTCTACACTATCAATAAAGCATAAAAATGCAAAAAAAAAAAACTGATTTGTTAATTTTCTCTATATGATTCTTTCAGCTCATCACATGAAGAAAGAAGATTGTTTTTCAATAGTTTTATATCAGTTTGATTTCATACAACAAACCCTTTTTTTACCTGATTATGTTGTTTTGTTTGTCTTTCTTTATTAATTTGTTTATACATTTCAGATTAACTCAACATCGATCCTCAGCTGATTTCAAAAAATTATATATATAAAAAAAAATGTACACAAATATGTGGACAGTTAAAGGAGCTCCGAGGAACTTTTAAATATTTCTGAAACAGTCTCATTTTTCCTCTGATGATCATAAATTACATGTAACAGCAAACGAGACCATCGGTGTAAAAGAATGCTATTTTTATATAGTTTTTTCTTAATGCCTTTGTCATGGGTATATAAGCTCACCCAGGAACAACAGCTGGCGTGGTAAAAACACTACCGCTTTTAGTCCAAAGGGGGGCGCTAGAATGAACACACACTGAAAGTTCCTCGGAGCAGCTTTTTAAAGAAAAGAGAATTTTGTATTTCTGCGTTCAAAGTTGTACATAATGTTTGTTGTTCGGTCGTTGGAGCTATTTTTGATTTTGAACAAACTTCAACTCAGTGTTTTTTTTTAAACCGTTTTTTATGGGAGTTTTATTTTTATTTTTTGCTTTTGTCGAACATTAAAGGCCTACTCCACCGGTTTGAATATGAAGGTGTATTGAATTCTGAGATCCTATGTAGTATAACTGGCAAAAAAAAATAAAATCGGTTCATCCTAGCCTGAGAAAAGGCAGAAAGAGTTTTTTTTTCTCGTGACTTCACAGAAAGAGAAATATAGGGTTAAAAAAAACATACTTTGTAAATATTACTGTGATGTCACAGTAAAAGACATCACAGTAATATTTACAAAGTAAGTTTTTTTTTAACCCTATATTTCTCTTTCTGTGATGTCACGAGAAAGAGAAATATAGGGTTAAAAAAAACACTCTTTCTGCCTTTTCTCAGGCTAGGATGAATCGATTTCAATTTTTTTCGCACATTTATACTACATAAGATCTCAGAATTCAATACACCTTCATATTCAAACCGGTGAAGTAGGCCTTTAATTTACAATTTCAAAATCTATAAAATGAAGTGTGAGTGTTTTAGTTAATAAAACATTGTACCTTTTTGAACAAACTTGACTTGGTGTGGTTCGAAATGTACTTACTAGCAAAACGTTGTATTCTTAAAGTTTCATCGACATACATCTGCAAAATAATGTTACTGTCGCTTGTCAATCTATCAACATGTTTTTATAGCACCCCTTCCCTTTGGGGAGAATTTACAGCAGCTACGGTGGCCTTCAAGGACAAAAAGCTATAGTTACTAAAGATGGCATCATCCACCACTGCCTCAAGTCTTTCCACAATATCAAGTGATGAGGTGAAGATGTATTTAGTTATTTATTCTGTAGTACTTCTTCTTCTTCTTGGTCTTCCAACAGGTGCATTTCCCCAGGACGCCCCACTATATATAAAAACGTGTAAGGCCGTTAAGTTTGTCCATTCTGTGCTACTGTAGAAACATGGCCCATCATTCATTTTCAGGTAAGGGTTACAATTCATGCACTGTCTATTCTGAAGGAAAAAATTACAATGAATTCTACACACTGCAGCTTTAACATGAAATAGTCTCATCTGGGGCCCTGACATCGGCTGTGTTCGGAAAGCCATACTAACGTCCTACTCATACTCATTTTGACTTCAATTTGAGTATGTGACGGTTGGATATGCGAGAAATTCCCGGATGAGTACTAACTTCCGGGAAGATTTTGGGTATGGATCGATTGGATACTTTTCCTACTCAACCGCCCCACAATGCATCGCGTCTATTCACACGACAAGGAAGGTTTTTTTTTTATTTACAATTCTGCATTTCCTGCACAACACAGGACTGTAAAAATCTAGTTCTATATCTAACCTGTGGAGGGCGGCAATATGCTAAACAGCGTCTAAACGGCCGGAATCTTATAAGAAGAAGAAGAAATTCTTTATTGCTTGAGTATACTTCAACTGAAAACGTTTCGACGCACCTCGCATACACAATCAATCTTTGAGTAGACAGTATGTAGTATATAGATGTCGAGTGTGTAGGACGTTAGTATGGCTTTCCGAACACAGCCCCTCACTGCAACTTTTTATTTAAAAGAAAAGGGAAAAACAGCTCTGCACAGCACTTTATTCAGGCCACTACAGGTCAGGACAGACAGACAAGCACTGCTGGTCCCATCCCCAGCTTAACACAGCCACAGATTGACCTGTGATGACACAAAAAGAGCTTTAGTTAAAGGGGCACTGTGTAACATCTTAAGTAATTTATTTGCTAAAATCAATATCCTCATTCATAAATATGTCCTCATTGGTGTAAAATCACCTCTGCCAAAAATCTGAATTATCCTCCTGAGCGGAGAATTACAAATATTAATATTACATTTTGTACATTGAGCAGGCAAGTCTTATGGAGGAATCCATGTTGGTTGGAATGTCATCGGGTGCATTGTTTAGAATTTAGAATTGTTCTTGTCCTTGAAGGCCACTGTAGCTTCTGTTATTATTCTAAAGGGGTGGGGTTACCCAGGGAGCGTTGCATTCTAGAACTTTCTTGATGATGTCATATTACACAGTGCCCCTTTTAATAATTCTTCTGTAAAATGAAATAAACAGTTGATTCTAAAACAGAACTCTCCACGTGTAATATCACTATATAAAAATATCATTTACAAACATTAAGACACATCCACATCTGGAGCCTTCAGTCCACGAATCTTCACAAATTCAAGAAAATATTTTCTCACATTTTAATCACTTTTTGGTCAAAATCAGTGAATATCTCCTCATGATCCGCTACCTGTCTGTACTCTGTGTGTGTGTGTGTGTGCGATGAAAAAAAATCCAGTGTTAATTCACAGCCTAGGCTCTGTAAACGGGCATGTAGACAAGGGTATGTGAATAACTAGGGACCTGTTTACAGAGCCTAAACTGTGTATTAATTTAACTCCAGATTTTTCTTTCAGCTCACACACACACAGTACAGACAGGTAGCGGATCGTGAGGAGATATTCACTGATTTTGACCAAAAAGTGATTTTGACAACAAGCGTTCTCCAGAATCACTGACTGCACCTTTAAACCACAGTTAACTTGTACCAAGAGTGTGTAACTGCAAAGGGGGGCTTCTGTAGCGTTACCCTGATTTGGGAAAACTTCATTTTATTGCAATTTTTTTATTTGAAACAATGTTGAAACTGTTGTGTGTACTGTGAATATTTCTAAGGATTTTTCAAGTTTTTCTAAGTGATTATCTAAGTTTATCCCTGCGTTCCAAGTCACAGACTTTTTCTTTTTTACTACACTACATACTAAAGTACAGAAGAGTTTTAGTCTTTTTACTACACTACATACTAAAGTACAGAAGAGTTTTAGGGCCACAGACAGGAGAGAAAAAAAAAATCAGATAAGGAAGATTTTTTTTTTTCATTATGTCGAGAAATGTCAAGAATAAAGACGAAAACTCCAAAATGCTATTGAAGTTAGTGGGGCAATTATGTATGTATGTTCAGCATACTACAATTGACATGCATGTATTGGGGACATCCTAAATCTTTTTTTTTGGGCATACTAAATAGTAGGGAAGTATGGGGATTTGGAACGCAGGGTCAGTTTCAGTTAATTGTGGCGTTGTCTTACTGTACATCGTGGCTGATAAACACATATTTTTACACGACAACAATACAGCGCAAAATAAAATTAAAAAATCTCATACTGTACAAGCTATATGAGACAGAGAATTAAAATCTCCGCACACTCCATCGTCTTTCTGTAAAAACTATATGCCTGTCACACTTGCAACAATAGACACAAAATCTGGAACACACAGAAACATAAAGAGTGTGTTCATATTCGTCTCCGTCATTTAAATCCATGTTCACAACTCTTCTTCAATCCTTGTTCTGAAAGTGTGAAAATGTCCTCCTCCGTTTTCCTCTCTGTATATGTGTTGTTGTTTGTTTAAAAGTAGCTACGAGGAACTTTGAAATATTTCTGAAACAGTCTAATTTTTCCTCTGATGATCATAAATTACATGCAACAGCAAAACGAGACCATCAGTGCTAAAATAATGCTATTTTTATATAGTTTTTCTTAATGCCTTTGTCATGGGTATATACGCTCACCCAGGAACAACAGCTGGCGTGGTAAAAACACTACCACTTTAGTCCACAGGGGGTCGCTAGAATTAACACAAACTTGAAGTTCCTCGTAGCTACTTTAAGATGTATTTATGCAGGTAATCTCTTAAGACAGGTCCCTCATTTTCAAGACCTGTTCATTCCCACGGTGCCATTCATACACACACACACACACACACACACACACAATATCCCACCGATAGCAGCAGCCACCACATAGGGTGAAAGCTAACTTTTTGGGAGACATTTAGGGTTCAGTGTCTCTTTGCCCAGGGACACTTGGACACGTGGCGGGGAGACGGGGGATCCAACCACCGACCCTGTAACCCCAGTGGACGACCGAACCGCCCTACACACTTCACCACAGACGCTTTGCTCGGGGTTTTTCTTTCTTTCTGTCTCCCTTCCGGTTGCATGGTGAGAATGTGCCAGTGCATCCCCCCCTCCATAGAGTCTCTGTCCTCTTCACAGCAGACCCGGGTTAGAATCCAGCCCGGGTCGTTCTCTGCATGTCATTCCCCCCCTCTCTGCCCCATTTCATCTCTGTCTCTCAAACACTGTCCAATAAAGCATACAAAAAAAAAAATCCCACCAAAAAATAATCCTTAAAAAAAAAAAAAAAAAAAAAAAAGGCAAGTCAGGTGGTGTCCGTGCTGCGTTTTCATTGGCTGTCGCTCTCCCCCAGTAGCCAATAGGTGGTCATCTTTCCTTTTCCCTTGACGTCGATTTCGCCTCTGAGCTCGAGCTGGAAGCAGTTGAATTCCAGCAGGACGTCCCGAGTTGCTGCAGACACATGGATCTTCAGCGCTGCAAAACACACACACACATACATACACACACACAGACAGACAGACAGACAGACAGACAGACAGACAGACAGACGCACGTAGGTAAAGGGGCATCTATTATTGTTAGAATATCAGAGAAAAGCAATTTTTTTCCACCGTGGATTCAGCTTTTCACCTGAAAGAGGAGCAGGTCAAGAGATAAACTTAACATTATCACTAAACTAAACGCTCCTGTGCGCTTGCTGGGACGCGGTTTATTCACCACGTTATGTTGACCTCTAGATGTTGCCAGTATTTATTTGATCCTAAAAAGTCATTAAAGGTGCAGTGTGTAATATGACATCATCAAGAAAGTTCTAGAATGCAACGCTCCCTGGGTAACCCCAACCCTTTAGAATAATAACAGAAGCTACAGTGGCCTTCAAGGACAAGAACAATTCTAAATTTTAAACAATGCACCTGATGACATTACAACTATGACACTTTCAAGATGGCGGCACTAGGCCTTGGTCCAAGATATGCAGAAATATGGACATATATGAGACCCTTTCTAAGGGAAAAAATAATAATTCAAAAAAAAAATTTCAGCTATTATGCACTAAATTAAATGTACTTATGGATATTATAATTACTTTCTACAAAATCTGCCAGGAAATAAAACCCAAAATTCTACACACTGCAGGTTTATATATAAAAAAAATATATAAGAAATGGACACTATGTCATTTTAGAAAAAA
Source organism: Hyperoplus immaculatus (assembly GCA_949357725.1). Classification (NCBI taxonomy): domain Eukaryota; kingdom Metazoa; phylum Chordata; class Actinopteri; order Uranoscopiformes; family Ammodytidae; genus Hyperoplus; species Hyperoplus immaculatus. Next base: position 141,710 of record CASHTC010001195.1, read on the forward strand.
ATTAAGCCGCAACTAGTAAAAGGCAAAAAGCTCAACATTTAAAATGACAATGTTTAACTAATTTTAATAAGAAATAACTGTGTTTTTGAGGCTTTTTATGGAGTTAAAGGGACACTGTGTAACATTTTAAGCAATTTATTAGCTAAAATCAATATCCTCATTCATAAACATGTCCTCATTGTTGTAAAATCACCTCTGCCAATAATCTGAATTATCCTCCTGAGGGGAGAATTACAAATATGAATATTACATTTTGTACATTGAGCAGGCAAGTCTTACGGAGGCATCCATGTTTTTGGAATGTCATCAGGTGCATTGTTTAAAATTTAGAATTGTTCTTGTCCTTGAAGGCCACTGTAGCTTCTGTTATTATTCTAAAGGGTTGGGGTTACCCAGGGAGCGTTGCATTCTAGAACTTTGTAGAACTTTCTTGATGATGTCATATTACACACTGAACCTTTAAAATCTCGTGTGTGTGTGTGGTGGTGTTTTGTCCGCCAAACGGAGTCTTGGAGGCAGCAGGGTTTGGGTTAGGAGTCACTGAGTAGTATGTTATCAGTCTCAACATTGTTCTTCCTCTTCACTCACTGGAATGTGTTTGTCTCCTTTTTTTTCCTCATTTCTGTGCTTTCTTCTTGTGTTTTACTTTACATACATTTTTAACTGCTGCCATTTTGACCAGGCCTTGTTTGGAAAAGGGAAAGGGGTAATTTGACCTCAAGTAATATGGCCTGGTAAAATTAAAGTAAAGGTTGCGTTCCGAATCTCATACTTTCTACTATATAGTATGGTAGAAAAAAGATTTAGGATGTCCCGATTCCTGTGGCCAGATTTAGGATGGTTAGAAGTACCCGGATGTCCTACTTCATGCGGCCAAGATTGTTAGTGTTGAAAACTGCATCCTATTTGGGCGATTCTGACCCACAATCCAGTGCGCACGTGAAGTGACGTCACATCGACGAAGCCTCCATATGAAAACAAACGGGGATGCGACGGATATAAAAGCAAGAGGCAAGATCAAGGCGCAATGTTATGATGAAATAAGACAGTAAAGTATGTCCCAATAGTATGCCTACTGCATCCTAACTAGATTATTTTTATGGTCGGGTGTAGTATGTAGAATAGAAAAAAGAAAGAGTATGCGATTCGGAACGCAACTTAAATGAAAATAAATGAAAAGGGTAATAGTAAAGGTTAGGGTTAGCTGTTGGGAGGACAAAACACCATTGAGTGATTTCAAATTAAAATCTCGTGTGCGTCTGTGTGTGTGTGTGTGCGTCTGTGTGTGTGTGTGTGTGTGTGTGTTCAAACCTTCTCCGCTTGATTCCATACGTGACGACGTGTTGACTGTGTCACCGAACAGACAGTAACGAGGCATCTTCAGACCCACCACGCCAGCACACACCGGACCTGCACACACACACACAGAGACATAAATAAACATACACAAATACGCACACACACACACACAGACAGACAGACAGACAGACAGACATAAATAAACATACACACACACACACATAAATAAACATACACACGTACGCACACACACACACAGACAGACAGACATAAATAAACATACACACTCACACACACACAGACATAAATAAACACACACGTGCCACACGCACAAATGCACAAACGCAAACACTGAAAGTTCCTTGGAGCACCTTTAATTAAACTTTAAAGAGTAACTTGACTAATAAAGTCACTAAACTAAACGCACACGCCCACCCACCCAGTCACTCACTCACACGCCCACCCACTCACTCACACACGCCCACCCACTCTCGCACTCACTCACACCCACCCACCCACTCACACACACACACCCACTCACTCACTCACACACACACCCACCCACTCTCTCACTCACTCACTCTCACTCACTCCCTGCGTTCCATTAGTAGTTGCACTTCCCCTCGTTCATTTACCCTCAGCCCTTGGTATGACGTAACAGCATACGTTGCACGGAGGGAACTTGGAGTGCGGAGGGAGACTGGGCGGGGGAGGAGCGGGGGATTTAAATGGAACCCACTTGCTCACTTGCCCTTGTAGTCGCAATGGACCGTCAGTTACATATGTAGTTGTAGTTCTGAATGCAAATAATACAGAATTATAACATTCTGCAAAGGTAGTCTATATTGCAGAAAGCCATTTCCATAGCAAAACAAACATTGAATTTCGACACGGTAACTCAGATTATCAAGATAATGTTACTTACACATGTAAATTGTTTGCTCCAACATATTTCCTTATTTATGTTAGTTTCAACCAAAAACATTTGTTTTAAATAGTCCTATAATTGGCAGCCATCGGTGTTATAGCAGCAATATGTATAAACTGCAATACATTCACTGGATTGTTCCTTTGGAAATAGGATAGCCTAATTGAGGCGTTTTGGAATATTTATATATATATATTTGTCCTGCGGGTGGCCGCGATGCCCCTAAAAGCATACAGTCTACCGGAAAATAAAAGGAGAAGAAGAAGAAGACGAACTGCAATGCACTGTGGGTGATATCCACCTCGAAGTGACCATGGATGTTCACTTGATCACTCAGCCCTCCGAGGGTCTATCTCACGAAGTTCACTTCAGTTTCCAGACAATTGGAACGACACTTAAGATGGCGGCGGGGATTCCCCCGAGGGCAAGTGCCTAGGGCAAGTGAACGAGGGCCTGTTGAACGGGTATTGGAACGCAGGGACTCACTCTCTCTCACTCACTCACTCTCTCACACACACACTCACCCACCCACTCACTCACTCACTCACTCACTCACTCACTCACTCACTCACTCACCCACTCACTCACTCACCCTCACACTCACTCACTCACTCACTCACTCACTCACTCACTCACTCACTCACTCACCCACTCACACACACACACACACACACTCCCCCACTCACTCACTCACTCACTCACTCACCCACTCACTCACACACACTCACCCACCCACTCACACACACACACACACACACACACACACACACACACACCCACCCACCCACTCACACACACACCCACCCACCCACTCACACACACACACCTACCCACCCACTCACACACACACACACACCCACCCACCCACTCACACACACACCTACCCACCCACTCACTCACTCACACACACACACACACACACACACCCACCCACCCACCCACTCACATACCCACTCACATACACACACACACCCACCCACCCACTCACACACACACACCTACCCACCCACTCACACTCACCCACCCACCCACTCACACACACACACACACCCACACACCTACCCACCCACTCACTCACACACACCCACTCACACACACTCACTCACTCACACTCACACACACACACACCCACCCACCCACCCACCCACTCACACACACACCCACCCACCCACTCACACACACACACACACACACTCACCACTGTGTATCCCTATACGGAGCTTGAGTTGCTGCTCTGCGCGGTGTGTGATCCTGAATGACCTCACAGCCTCCAGCAGAGCGAGGGACATGCGGGCGATCTCTCTGCCGTGGAACTGACCATTCCTCACAGGCAGACCAGAGACCACCATGTAGGCATCTCCTATCGTCTCCACCTGAGACACACACACAGAGGGACAGAGAGAGAGACACACACACACACACACAGAGGGACAGAGAGAGAGACACACACACACACACACAGAGGGACAGAGAGAGAGACACACACACACACACACACACAGAGGGACAGAGAGAGAGACACACACACACACACACAGAGGGACAGAGAGAGAGACACACACACACACACACAGAGGGACAGAGAGAGACACACACACACACACAGAGGGACAGAGAGAGAGAGACACACACACACACACAGAGGGACAGAGAGAGACACACACACACAGAGGGACAGACAGAGAGAGAGAGAGGGGGGGAGAGAGAGAAACACATACACAGAGGGACGGAGAGGGAGGGAGAGAGAGAGAAGGAGAGGGAGGGAGAAAGGGAGAGATTTTTGTTATTGTACATCATTTTTGTAATATTGTAACCAGAAACCACCATGTAGGCATCTCCTATCGTCTCCACCTGGGGGCGCCAGAGAGACGGAGAGACACAGAGAGAGAGGGAGAGAGAGAGGGGGAGAGAGAGAGACACACACACACACACACAGAGAGGGAGAGAGAGAGAGGGGGAGAGAGAGAGACACACACACACACAGAGAGGGAGAGAGAGAGGCACACACACAGTGACAGAGAGAGAGGGAGAGAGAGAGAGGGGGAGAGAGAGACACACACACACAGAGAGAGAGGGGGAGAGAGAGAGAGACACACAGAGAGAGAGGGAGAGAGAGAGGCACACACAGTGACAGAGAGAGAGGGAGAGAGAGAGACACACAGTGAGAGAGAGGGAGAGGGAGAGACACACACAGAGGGACGGAGAGAGAGGGAGAGGGAGACACACACACAGAGGGACAGATAGAGAAAGGGAGAGATTTTTGTTATTGTACATACTTTTTGTAATATTGTAAAGCTTTGGCAACACTGTTTCTGTTAACCACAATAGGCATGCCAATAAAGCTTTTTTAATTTGAATTTGAGAGAGATAGAGGGAGGGAGAGAGAAAAAAAGATAGACAGAGAAACAGAGACACACACACACACACACACACAATCATATTTATATTTGTGCATATTTTCTCACCTTGTAAACGTCAAAGTTGTCGATGATCGCGTCGAAACATGTGTAGAGATCGTTGAGCAGAGACACAACCTGGAGAGAGACAGACGGGTTCCTTTATTATTACAGACAGACAGACAGTGGGACAGACGGGTTGCTTTATTATTACAGACAGACAGAGGGACAGACGGGTTACTTTATTATTACAGACAGACAGACGGGTTACTTTATTATTACAGACAGACAGACAGAGGGACAGACGGGTTACTTTATTATTACAGACAGACAGACAGACGGGTTACTTTATTATTACAGACAGACAGACGGGTTACTTTATTATTACAGACAGACAGACAGAGGGACAGACGGGTCACTTTATTATTATGCCTCTGATTACACAGACGGACAGACAGACAGACACAAAGAAACACACACACATTGACACATTGACTGAGACCAACGTTTGTCAGTGGAAACACACATTAACACAGAACCGAACCGAACCAAGCCAAGCCAGGGCTATCTAGTCAACATCAGAATCCTTCAACTGTCATAGCACAGAGTACAACGAAAGTGTAGCAGCTTCCAAGTATACACACAACATAAAAGTAGTGGAGAGTAGTTTTTTCTAACCTTTATTTATACAGGTAAATCCCATTGAGTCCGAAGACTCTTTTACAAGGGAGACCTGTTTTCCTTTCCCACGTTACCATTCACACGCACATTCATACACCGATAGCAGCAGGCTAACTATCGACATTCACACGAGGCAAGGTGGGTGAAGTGTCTTGCCCAAGGACACAACAACTATGACACAGGTGGCAGGGCGGGGATCGAACCTCCAACCCTTTGATCATCAGCCGACCCGCTCTACCACCTGAGACACAGTCGCCCCTAGTAGCACAAGGCAGTAGTGTAATGTACATATGTGCAAACAAGATAGATAATATGTCAATCTGTTTTACAACGAGTGTTTTGCAATGAGTCAATAACAAACATTGGCTGTTATGAGAATAAACCTTAGAAAATGTTTCACTTCTCTGTCTAATATGTCTAAATGTGTTACAGACAGACATACAGACACACAGACAGACAGACAGACGAACAGACAGACGGACGGACA